>CM076467.1:24354641-24401051 GCA_038419695.1 Scomberomorus guttatus | reverse complement strand
GCTACATATCACCAACCTCTCGACTTTGTGTGATGTTGTAAATTTGTCAAAGAACTGTTTTCCTTCAATATGCCATGATTGATGTTTCTAACACATTGCCCTTGTAGAGGGAAATAGCAATGCAGGGGGCTGAGCATGGGAAGTTTAAAGCACACCCCCCCCCCCCCCCCACAACAATCATTAGTAGCTGTTGTACGCAACAAGCGCGTTAGAAGGTTAACTGAAAAGTTGATGGTCAAAGTGTTATGGCACGTCCTTGCAGCTACATGGTGGTGTGCTTATAATCAATTTATTAATTGTTTACCTCATGTTCGCTACATAGACAATGGCTACCTTACTTTCTACATATCACAGCCTCTTGACTTCGTGCTACGTATGCTCAAAGAAATCTTTTCCTTCAGTATGAAATGATTCATATTTCTGCCATTTTGCCCATGTAGCGGTAAACAGCAATGCAGAAAAATCTAAGCCAAACCCCCTGAGCAGCATCCAGAGCGGTCTCTGTGGCGCAATTGGTTAGCGCGTTCGGCTGTTAACCGAAAGGTTGGTGGTTCGAGCCCACCCAGGGACGTGCAGCTTTGTTCTTAAATAAGCAGGTAATATCATGTTAGGTGGTAAGGGATAGAGCGATCTGGAGCTACAGTATGACAGTGTGGTGGAATGAAAAAGAGACCCATGTCATCAGTGGCGGTTGCTCATGTATGGAAGATCCAACTCGGGAACGCTCTTCTGTTTACAAAGCTTTGTAAGCTTGTTGGGCTACATATCACCAACCTCTCGACTTTGTGTGATGTTGTAAATTTGTCAAAGAACTGTTTTCCTTCAATATGCCATGATTGATGTTTCTAACACATTGCCCTTGTAGAGGGAAATAGTAATGCAGGGGGCTGAGCATGGGAAGTTTAAAGCACACCCCCCCCCCCCCCACAACCATCATTAGTAGCTGTTGTACGCAACAAGCGCGTTAGAAAGTTAACTGAAAAGTTGATGGTCAAAGTGTTATGGCACGTCCTTGCAGCTACATGGTGGTGTGCTTATAATCAATTTATTAATTGTTTACCTCATGTTCGCTACATAGACAATGGCTACCTTACTTTCTACATATCACAGCCTCTTGACTTTGTGTTACGTATGCTCAAAGAAATCTTTTCCTTCAGTATGAAATGATTCATATTTCTGCCATTTTGCCCATGTAGCGGTAAACAGCAATGCAGAAAAATCTAAGCCAAACCCCCTGAGCACCATCCAGAGCGGTCTCTGTGGCGCAATCGGTTAGCGCGTTCGGCTGTTAACCGAAAGGTTGGTGGTTCAAGCCCACCCAGGGACGTAGAGTTTTGTTCTTAAATAAGCAGGTAATATCATGTTCGGTGGTAGGGATAGAGCGATCTGGAGCTACAGTATGACAGTGTGGTGGAATGAAAAAGAGACCCATGTCATCAGTGGCGGTTGCTCCTGTATGGAAGATGCAACTCAGGAACACTCTTCTGTTTACAAAGCTTTGTAAGCTTGTTGGGCTACATATCACCAACCTCTCGACTTTGTGTGATGTTGTAAATTTGTCAAAGAACTGTTTTCCTTCAATATGCCATGATTGATGTTTCTAACACATTGCCCTTGTAGAGGGAAATAGTAATGCAGGGGGCTGAGCATGGGAAGTTTAAAGCACACCCCCCCCCCCACAACAATCATTAGTAGCTGTTGTACGCAACAAGCGCGTTAGAAAGTTAACTGAAAAGTTGATGGTCAAAGTGTTATGGCACGTCCTTGCAGCTACATGGTGGTGTGCTTATAATCAATTTATTAATTGTTTACCTCATGTTCGCTACATAGACAATGGCTACCTTACTTTCTACATATCACAGCCTCTTGACTTTGTGTTACGTATGCTCAAAGAAATCTTTTCCTTCAGTATGAAATGATTCATATTTCTGCCATTTTGCCCATGTAGCGGTAAACAGCAATGCAGAAAAATCTAAGCCAAACCCCCTGAGCACCATCCAGAGCGGTCTCTGTGGCGCAATCGGTTAGCGCGTTCGGCTGTTAACCGAAAGGTTGGTGGTTCAAGCCCACCCAGGGACGTAGAGTTTTGTTCTTAAATAAGCAGGTAATATCATGTTCGGTGGTAGGGATAGAGCGATCTGGAGCTACAGTATGACAGTGTGGCGGAATGAAAAAGAGACCCATGTCATCAGTGGCGGTTGCTCCTGTATGGAAGATGCAACTCAGGAACACTCTTCCATTTACAAAGCTTTGGAAGCTTGTTGGGCTACATATCACCAACCTCTCGACTTTGTGTGATGTTGTAAATTTGTCAAAGAACTGTTTTCTTTCAATATGCCATGATTGATGTTTCTAACACATTGCCCTTGTAGAGGGAAATAGCAATGCAGGGGGCTGAGCATGGGAAGTTTAAAGCACCCCCCCCCCCCCCCCCCCCAACGACAATCATTAGTAGCTGTTGTATGCAACAAGCACGTTAGAAAGTTAACTGAAAAGTTGATGGTCAAAGTGTTATGGCACGTCCTTGCAGCTACATGGTGGCGTGCTTATAATCAATTTATTAATTGTTTACCTCATGTTCGCTACATAGACAATGGCTACCATAATTTCTACATATCACAGCCTTTTGACTTTGTGCTACGTATTCTCAAAGAAATCTTTTCCTTCAGTATGCAATGATTCATATTTCTGCCATTTTACCCATGTAGCGGTAAACAGCAATGCAGAAAAATCTAAGCCAAACCCCCTGAGCAGCATCCAGAGCGGTCTCTGTGGCGCAATCGGTTAGCGCGTTCGGCTGTTAACCGAAAGGTTGGTGGTTCGAGCCCACCCAGGGACGTGCAGCTTTGTTCTTAAATAAGCAGGTAATATCATGTTAGGTGGTAAGGGATAGAGCGATCTGGAGCTACAATATGACAGTGTGGTGAAATGAAAAAGAGACCCATATCATCAGTGGCGGTTGCTCATGTATGGAAGATCCAACTCGGGAACGCTCTTCTGTTTACAAAGCTTTGTAAGCTTGTTGGGCTACATATCACCAACCTCTCGACTTTGTGTGATGTTGTAAATTTGTCAAAGAACTGTTTTCCTTCAATATGCCATGATTGATGTTTCTAACACATTGCCCTTGTAGAGGGAAATAGCAATGCAGGGGGCTGAGCATGGGAAGTTTAAAGCACACCCCCCCCCCCCCCCACAACAATCATTAGTAGCTGTTGTACGCAACAAGCGCGTTAGAAAGTTAACTGAAAAGTTGATGGTCAAAGTGTTATGGCACGTTCTTGCAGCTACATGGTGGTGTGCTTATAATCAATTTATTAATTGTTTACCTCATGTTCGCTACATAGACAATGGCTACCTTACTTTCTACATATCACAGCCTCTTGACTTTGTGCTACGTATGCTCAAAGAAATCTTTTCCTTCAGTATGAAATGATTCATATTTCTGCCATTTTGCCCATGTAGCGGTAAACAGCAATGCAGAAAAATCTAAGCCAAACCCCCTGAGCAGCATCCAGAGCGGTCTCTGTGGTGCAATCGGTTAGCGCGTTCGGTTGTTAACCGAAAGGCTGGTGGTTCAAGCCCACCCAGGGACGTAGAGTTTTGTTCTTAAATAAGCAGGTAATATCATGTTCGGTGGTAGGGATAGAGCGATCTGGAGCTACAGTATGACAGTGTGGTGGAATGAAAAAGAGACCCATGTCATCAGTGGCGGTTGCTCCTGTATGGAAGATGCAACTCAGGAACACTCTTCCATTTACAAAGCTTTGGAAGCTTGTTGGGCTACATATCACCAACCTCTCGACTTTGTGTGATGTTGTAAATTTGTCAAAGAACTGTTTTCTTTCAATATGCCATGATTGATGTTTCTAACACATTGCCCTTGTAGAGGGAAATAGCAATGCAGGGGGCTGAGCATGGGAAGTTTAAAGCACACACCCCCCCCCCCCCCCCCCCAACGACAATCATTAGTAGCTGTTGTATGCAACAAGCACGTTAGAAAGTTAACTGAAAAGTTGATGGTCAAAGTGTTATGGCACGTCCTTGCAGCTACATGGTGGCGTGCTTATAATCAATTTATTAATTGTTTACCTCATGTTCGCTACATAGACAATGGCTACCATAATTTCTACATATCACAGCCTTTTGACTTTGTGCTACGTATTCTCAAAGAAATCTTTTCCTTCAGTATGCAATGATTCATATTTCTGCCATTTTACCCATGTAGCGGTAAACAGCAATGCAGAAAAATCTAAGCCAAACCCCCTGAGCAGCATCCAGAGCGGTCTCTGTGGCGCAATCGGTTAGCGCGTTCGGCTGTTAACCGAAAGGTTAGTGGTTCGAGCCCACCCAGGGACGTGCAGCTTTGTTCTTAAATAAGCAGGTAATATCATGTTAGGTGGTAAGGGATAGAGCGATCTGGAGCTACAATATGACAGTGTGGTGAAATGAAAAAGAGACCCATATCATCAGTGGCGGTTGCTCATGTATGGAAGATCCAACTCGGGAACGCTCTTCTGTTCACAAAGCTTTGTAAGCTTGTTGGGCTACATATCACCAACCTCTCGACTTTGTGTGATGTTGTAAATTTGTCAAAGAACTGTTTTCCTTCAATATGCCATGATTGATGTTTCTAACACATTGCCCTTGTAGAGGGAAATAGCAATGCAGGGGGCTGAGCATGGGAAGTTTAAAGCACACCCCCCCCCCCCCCCCACAACAATCATTAGTAGCTGTTGTACGCAACAAGCGCGTTAGAAAGTTAACTGAAAAGTTGATGGTCAAAGTGTTATGGCACGTTCTTGCAGCTACATGGTGGTGTGCTTATAATCAATTTATTAATTGTTTACCTCATGTTCGCTACATAGACAATGGCTACCTTACTTTCTACATATCACAGCCTCTTGACTTTGTGCTACGTATTCTCAAAGAAATCTTTTCCTTCAGTATGAAATGATTCATATTTCTGCCATTTTGCCCATGTAGCGGTAAACAGCAATGCAGAAAAATCTAAGCCAAACCCCCTGAGCAGCATCCAGAGCGGTCTCTGTGGTGCAATCGGTTAGCGCGTTCGGTTGTTAACCGAAAGGCTGGTGGTTCAAGCCCACCCAGGGACGTAGAGTTTTGTTCTTAAATAAGCAGGTAATATCATGTTCGGTGGTAGGGATAGAGCGATCTGGAGCTACAGTATGACAGTGTGGTGGAATGAAAAAGAGACCCATGTCATCAGTGGCGGTTGCTCCTGTATGGAAGATGCAACTCAGGAACACTCTTCCATTTACAAAGCTTTGGAAGCTTGTTGGGCTACATATCACCAACCTCTCGACTTTGTGTGATGTTGTAAATTTGTCAAAGAACTGTTTTCTTTCAATATGCCATGATTGATGTTTCTAACACATTGCCCTTGTAGAGGGAAATAGCAATGCAGGGGGCTGAGCATGGGAAGTTTAAAGCACCCCCCACCCCCCCCCCCCCCAACGACAATCATTAGTAGCTGTTGTACGCAACAAGCACGTTAGAAAGTTAACTGAAAAGTTGATGGTCAAAGTGTTATGGCACGTCCTTGCAGCTACATGGTGGCGTGCTTATAATCAATTTATTAATTGTTTACCTCATGTTCGCTACATAGACAATGGCTACCATAATTTCTACATATCACAGCCTTTTGACTTATTGCTACGTATTCTCAAAGAAATCTTTTCCTTCAGTATGCAATGATTCATATTTCTGCCATTTTACCCATGTAGCGGTAAACAGCAATGCAGAAAAATCTAAGCCAAACCCCCTGAGCAGCATCCAGAGCGGTCTCTGTGGCTCAATCGGTTAGCGCGTTCGGCTGCTAACCGAAAGGTTGGTGATTCAAGCCCACCCAGGGACGTAGGATTTTGTTCTTAAATAAGCAGGTAATATCATGTTCGGTGGTAGGGATAGAGCGATCTGGAGCTACAGTATGACAGTGTGGTGGAATGAAAAAGAGACCCATGTCATCAGTGGCGGTTGCTCCTGTATGGAAGATGCAACTCAGGAACACTCTTCCATTTACAAAGCTTTGGAAGCTTGTTGGGCTACATATCACCAACCTCTCGACTTTGTGTGATGTTGTAAATTTGTCAAAGAACTGTTTTCTTTCAATATGCCATGATTGATGTTTCTAACACATTGCCCTTGTAGAGGGAAATAGCAATGCAGGGGGCTGAGCATGGGAAGTTTAAAGCACCCCCCCCCCCCCCCCCCCCCCCCCAACGACAATCATTAGTAGCTGTTGTATGCAACAAGCACGTTAGAAAGTTAACTGAAAAGTTGATGGTCAAAGTGTTATGGCACGTCCTTGCAGCTACATGGTGGCGTGCTTATAATCAATTTATTAATTGTTTACCTCATGTTCGCTACATAGACAATGGCTACCATAATTTCTACATATCACAGCCTTTTGACTTTGTGCTACGTATTCTCAAAGAAATCTTTTCCTTCAGTATGCAATGATTCATATTTCTGCCATTTTACCCATGTAGCGGTAAACAGCAATGCAGAAAAATCTAAGCCAAACCCCCTGAGCAGCATCCAGAGCGGTCTCTGTGGCGCAATCGGTTAGCGCGTTCGGCTGTTAACCGAAAGGTTAGTGGTTCGAGCCCCACCCAGGGACGTGCAGCTTTGTTCTTAAATAAGCAGGTAATATCATGTTAGGTGGTAAGGGATAGAGCGATCTGGAGCTACAATATGACAGTGTGGTGAAATGAAAAAGAGACCCATATCATCAGTGGCGGTTGCTCATGTATGGAAGATCCAACTCGGGAACGCTCTTCTGTTCACAAAGCTTTGTAAGCTTGTTGGGCTACATATCACCAACCTCTCGACTTTGTGTGATGTTGTAAATTTGTCAAAGAACTGTTTTCCTTCAATATGCCATGATTGATGTTTCTAACACATTGCCCTTGTAGAGGGAAATAGCAATGCAGGGGGCTGAGCATGGGAAGTTTAAAGCACACCCCCCCCCCCCCCCCACAACAATCATTAGTAGCTGTTGTACGCAACAAGCGCGTTAGAAAGTTAACTGAAAAGTTGATGGTCAAAGTGTTATGGCACGTTCTTGCAGCTACATGGTGGTGTGCTTATAATCAATTTATTAATTGTTTACCTCATGTTCGCTACATAGACAATGGCTACCTTACTTTCTACATATCACAGCCTCTTGACTTTGTGCTACGTATTCTCAAAGAAATCTTTTCCTTCAGTATGAAATGATTCATATTTCTGCCATTTTGCCCATGTAGCGGTAAACAGCAATGCAGAAAAATCTAAGCCAAACCCCCTGAGCAGCATCCAGAGCGGTCTCTGTGGTGCAATCGGTTAGCGCGTTCGGTTGTTAACCGAAAGGCTGGTGGTTCAAGCCCACCCAGGGACGTAGAGTTTTGTTCTTAAATAAGCAGGTAATATCATGTTCGGTGGTAGGGATAGAGCGATCTGGAGCTACAGTATGACAGTGTGGTGGAATGAAAAAGAGACCCATGTCATCAGTGGCGGTTGCTCCTGTATGGAAGATGCAACTCAGGAACACTCTTCCATTTACAAAGCTTTGGAAGCTTGTTGGGCTACATATCACCAACCTCTCGACTTTGTGTGATGTTGTAAATTTGTCAAAGAACTGTTTTCTTTCAATATGCCATGATTGATGTTTCTAACACATTGCCCTTGTAGAGGGAAATAGCAATGCAGGGGGCTGAGCATGGGAAGTTTAAAGCACCCCCCACCCCCCCCCCCCCCAACGACAATCATTAGTAGCTGTTGTACGCAACAAGCACGTTAGAAAGTTAACTGAAAAGTTGATGGTCAAAGTGTTATGGCACGTCCTTGCAGCTACATGGTGGCGTGCTTATAATCAATTTATTAATTGTTTACCTCATGTTCGCTACATAGACAATGGCTACCATAATTTCTACATATCACAGCCTTTTGACTTATTGCTACGTATTCTCAAAGAAATCTTTTCCTTCAGTATGCAATGATTCATATTTCTGCCATTTTACCCATGTAGCGGTAAACAGCAATGCAGAAAAATCTAAGCCAAACCCCCTGAGCAGCATCCAGAGCGGTCTCTGTGGCTCAATCGGTTAGCGCGTTCGGCTGCTAACCGAAAGGTTGGTGATTCAAGCCCACCCAGGGACGTAGGATTTTTGTTCTTAAATAAGCAGGTAATATCATGTTCGGTGGTAGGGATAGAGCGATCTGGAGCTACAGTATGACAGTGTGGTGGAATGAAAAAGAGACCCATGTCATCAGTGGCGGTTGCTCCTGTATGGAAGATGCAACTCAGGAACACTCTTCCATTTACAAAGCTTTGGAAGCTTGTTGGGCTACATATCACCAACCTCTCGACTTTGTGTGATGTTGTAAATTTGTCAAAGAACTGTTTTCTTTCAATATGCCATGATTGATGTTTCTAACACATTGCCCTTGTAGAGGGAAATAGCAATGCAGGGGGCTGAGCATGGGAAGTTTAAAGCACCCCCCCCCCCCCCCCCCCCCCCCCCAACGACAATCATTAGTAGCTGTTGTATGCAACAAGCACGTTAGAAAGTTAACTGAAAAGTTGATGGTCAAAGTGTTATGGCACGTCCTTGCAGCTACATGGTGGCGTGCTTATAATCAATTTATTAATTGTTTACCTCATGTTCGCTACATAGACAATGGCTACCATAATTTCTACATATCACAGCCTTTTGACTTTGTGCTACGTATTCTCAAAGAAATCTTTTCCTTCAGTATGCAATGATTCATATTTCTGCCATTTTACCCATGTAGCGGTAAACAGCAATGCAGAAAAATCTAAGCCAAACCCCCTGAGCAGCATCCAGAGCGGTCTCTGTGGCGCAATCGGTTAGCGCGTTCGGCTGTTAACCGGAAGGTTGGTGGTTCGAGCCCACCCAGGGACGTGCAGCTTTGTTCTTAAATAAGCAGGTAATATCATGTTAGGTGGTAAGGGATAGAGCGATCTGGAGCTACAATATGACAGTGTGGTGAAATGAAAAAGAGACCCATATCATCAGTGGCGGTTGCTCATGTATGGAAGATCCAACTCGGGAACGCTCTTCTGTTTACAAAGCTTTGTAAGCTTGTTGGGCTACATATCACCAACCTCTCGACTTTGTGTGATGTTGTAAATTTGTCAAAGAACTGTTTTCCTTCAATATGCCATGATTGATGTTTCTAACACATTGCCCTTGTAGAGGGAAATAGCAATGCAGGGGGCTGAGCATGGGAAGTTTAAAGCACACCCCCCCCCCCCCCCCCCACAACAATCATTAGTAGCTGTTGTACGCAACAAGCGCGTTAGAAAGTTAACTGAAAAGTTGATGGTCAAAGTGTTATGGCACGTTCTTGCAGCTACATGGTGGTGTGCTTATAATCAATTTATTAATTGTTTACCTCATGTTCGCTACATAGACAATGGCTACCTTACTTTCTACATATCACAGCCTCTTGACTTTGTGCTACGTATGCTCAAAGAAATCTTTTCCTTCAGTATGAAATGATTCATATTTCTGCCATTTTGCCCATGTAGCGGTAAACAGCAATGCAGAAAAATCTAAGCCAAACCCCCTGAGCAGCATCCAGAGCGGTCTCTGTGGTGCAATCGGTTAGCGCGTTCGGTTGTTAACCGAAAGGCTGGTGGTTCAAGCCCACCCAGGGACGTAGAGTTTTGTTCTTAAATAAGCAGGTAATATCATGTTCGGTGGTAGGGATAGAGCGATCTGGAGCTACAGTATGACAGTGTGGTGGAATGAAAAAGAGACCCATGTCATCAGTGGCGGTTGCTCCTGTATGGAAGATGCAACTCAGGAACACTCTTCCATTTACAAAGCTTTGGAAGCTTGTTGGGCTACATATCACCAACCTCTCGACTTTGTGTGATGTTGTAAATTTGTCAAAGAACTGTTTTCTTTCAATATGCCATGATTGATGTTTCTAACACATTGCCCTTGTAGAGGGAAATAGCAATGCAGGGGGCTGAGCATGGGAAGTTTAAAGCACCCCCCACCCCCCCCCCCCCAACGACAATCATTAGTAGCTGTTGTACGCAACAAGCACGTTAGAAAGTTAACTGAAAAGTTGATGGTCAAAGTGTTATGGCACGTCCTTGCAGCTACATGGTGGCGTGCTTATAATCAATTTATTAATTGTTTACCTCATGTTCGCTACATAGACAATGGCTACCATAATTTCTACATATCACAGCCTTTTGACTTATTGCTACGTATTCTCAAAGAAATCTTTTCCTTCAGTATGCAATGATTCATATTTCTGCCATTTTACCCATGTAGCGGTAAACAGCAATGCAGAAAAATCTAAGCCAAACCCCCTGAGCAGCATCCAGAGCGGTCTCTGTGGCTCAATCGGTTAGCGCGTTCGGCTGCTAACCGAAAGGTTGGTGATTCAAGCCCACCCAGGGACGTAGGATTTTGTTCTTAAATAAGCAGGTAATATCATGTTCGGTGGTAGGGATAGAGCGATCTGGAGCTACAGTATGACAGTGTGGTGGAAAGAAAAAGAGACCCATGTCATCAGTGGCAGTTGCTCCTGTATGGAAGATGCACCTTGGGAACACTCTTCCATTTACAAAGCTTTGTAAGCTTGTTGGGCTACACATCACCAACCTCTCGACTTTGTGTGATGTTGTAAATTTGTCAAAGAACTGTTTTCCTTCAATATGCCATGATTGATGTTTCTAACACATTGCCCTTGTAGAGGGAAATAGCAATGCAGGGGGCTGAGCATGGGAAGTTTAAAGCACACCCCCCCCCCCCCACAACAATCATTAGTAGCTGTTGTACGCAACAAGCGCGTTAGAAAGTTAACTGAAAAGTTGATGGTCAAAGTGTTATGGCACGTCCTTGCAGCTACATGGTGGTGTGCTTATAATCAATTTATTAATTGTTTACCTCATGTTCGCTACATAGACAATGGCTACCTTACTTTCTACATATCACAGCCTCTTGACTTTGTGTTACGTATGCTCAAAGAAATCTTTTCCTTCAGTATGAAATGATTCATATTTCTGCCATTTTGCCCATGTAGCGGTAAACAGCAATGCAGAAAAATCTAAGCCAAACCCCCTGAGCACCATCCAGAGCGGTCTCTGTGGCGCAATCGGTTAGCGCGTTCGGCTGTTAACCGAAAGGTTGGTGGTTCAAGCCCACCCAGGGACGTAGAGTTTTGTTCTTAAATAAGCAGGTAATATCATGTTCGGTGGTAGGGATAGAGCGATCTGGAGCTACAGTATGACAGTGTGGTGGAATGAAAAAGAGACCCATGTCATCAGTGGCGGTTGCTCCTGTATGGAAGATGCAACTCAGGAACACTCTTCCATTTACAAAGCTTTGGAAGCTTGTTGGGCTACATATCACCAACCTCTCGACTTTGTGTGATGTTGTAAATTTGTCAAAGAACTGTTTTCTTTCAATATGCCATGATTGATGTTTCTAACACATTGCCCTTGTAGAGGGAAATAGCAATGCAGGGGGCTGAGCATGGGAAGTTTAAAGCACCCCCCCCCCCCCCCAACGACAATCATTAGTAGCTGTTGTACGCAACAAGCACGTTAGAAAGTTAACTGAAAAGTTGATGGTCAAAGTGTTATGGCACGTCCTTGCAGCTACATGGTGGCGTGCTTATAATCAATTTATTAATTGTTTACCTCATGTTCGCTACATAGACAATGGCTACCATAATTTCTACATATCACAGCCTTTTGACTTTGTGCTACGTATTCTCAAAGAAATCTTTTCCTTCAGTATGCAATGATTCATATTTCTGCCATTTTACCCATGTAGCGGTAAACAGCAATGCAGAAAAATCTAAGCCAAACCTCCTGAGCAGCATCCAGAGCGGTCTCTGTGGCGCAATCGGTTAGCGCGTTCGGCTGTTAACCGAAAGGTTGGTGGTTCGAGCCCACCCAGGGACGTGCAGCTTTGTTCTTAAATAAGCAGGTAATATCATGTTAGGTGGTAAGGGATAGAGCGATCTGGAGCTACAATATGACAGTGTGGTGAAATGAAAAAGAGACCCATATCATCAGTGGCGGTTGCTCATGTATGGAAGATCCAACTCGGGAACGCTCTTCTGTTTACAAAGCTTTGTAAGCTTGTTGGGCTACATATCACCAACCTCTCGACTTTGTGTGATGTTGTAAATTTGTCAAAGAACTGTTTTCCTTCAATATGCCATGATTGATGTTTCTAACACATTGCCCTTGTAGAGGGAAATAGCAATGCAGGGGGCTGAGCATGGGAAGTTTAAAGCACACCCCCCCCCCCCCCACAACAATCATTAGTAGCTGTTGTACGCAACAAGCGCGTTAGAAAGTTAACTGAAAAGTTGATGGTCAAAGTGTTATGGCACGTCCTTGCAGCTACATGGTGGTGTGCTTATAATCAATTTATTAATTGTTTACCTCATGTTCGCTACATAGACAATGGCTACCTTACTTTCTACATATCACAGCCTCTTGACTTTGTGCTACGTATGCTCAAAGAAATCTTTTCCTTCAGTATGAAATGATTCATATTTCTGCCATTTTGCCCATGTAGCGGTAAACAGCAATGCAGAAAAATCTAAGCCAAACCCCCTGAGCACCATCCAGAGCGGTCTCTGTGGCGCAATCGGTTAGCGCGTTCGGCTGTTAACCGAAAGGTTGGTGGTTCAAGCCCACCCAGGGACGTAGAGTTTTGTTCTTAAATAAGCAGGTAATATCATGTTCGGTGGTAGGGATAGAGCGATCTGGAGCTACAGTATGACAGTGTGGTGGAATGAAAAAGAGACCCATGTCATCAGTGGCGTTTGCTCCTGTATGGAAGATGCAACTCAGGAACACTCTTCCATTTACAAAGCTTTGGAAGCTTGTTGGGCTACATATCACCAACCTCTCGACTTTGTGTGATGTTGTAAATTTGTCAAAGAACTGTTTTCTTTCAATATGCCATGATTGATGTTTCTAACACATTGCCCTTGTAGAGGGAAATAGCAATGCAGGGGGCTGAGCATGGGAAGTTTAAAGCACCCCCCCCCCCCCCCCCCAACGACAATCATTAGTAGCTGTTGTACGCAACAAGCACGTTAGAAAGTTAACTGAAAAGTTGATGGTCAAAGTGTTATGGCACGTCCTTGCAGCTACATGGTGGCGTGCTTATAATCAATTTATTAATTGTTTACCTCATGTTCGCTACATAGACAATGGCTACCATAATTTCTACATATCACAGCCTTTTGACTTTGTGCTACGTATTCTCAAAGAAATCTTTTCCTTCAGTATGCAATGATTCATATTTCTGCCATTTTACCCATGTAGCGGTAAACAGCAATGCAGAAAAATCTAAGCCAAACCCCCTGAGCAGCATCCAGAGTGGTCTCTGTGGCGCAATCGGTTAGCGCGTTCGGCTGTTAACCGAAAGGTTGGTGGTTCGAGCCCACCCAGGGACGTGCAGCTTTGTTCTTAAATAAGCAGGTAATATCATGTTAGGTGGTAAGGGATAGAGCGATCTGAAGCTACAGTATGACAGTGTGGTGGAATGAAAAAGAGACCCATGTCATCAGTGGCGGTTGCTCCTGTATGGAAGATGCAACTTGGGAACACTCTTCCATTAACAAAGCTTTGTAAGCTTGTTGGGCTACATATCACCAACCTCTCGACTTTGTGTGATGTTGTAAATTTGTCAAAGAACTGTTTTCCTTCAATATGCCATGATTGATGTTTCTAACACATTGCCCTTGTAGAGGGAAATAGCAATGCAGGGGGCTGAGCATGGGAAGTTTAAAGCACACCCCACCCCCCACAACAATCATTAGTAGCTGTTGTACGCAACAAGCATGTTAGAAAGTTAACTGAAAAGTTGATGGTCAAAGTGTTATGGCACGTTCTTGCAGCTACATGGTGGCGTGCTTATAATCAATTTATTAATTGTTTACCTCATGATCGCTACATAGACAATGGCTACCTTACTTTCTACATATCACAGCCTCTTGACTTTGTGCTACGTATTCTCAAAGAAATCTTTTCCTTCAGTATGCAATGATTCATATTTTTGCCATTTTGCCCATGTAGCGGTAAACAGCAATGCAGAAAAATCTAAGCCAAACCCCCTGAGCAGCATCCAGAGTGGTCTCTGTGGCGCAATCGGTTAGCGCGTTCGGCTGTTACCCGAAAGGTTGGTGGTTCGAGCCCACCCAGGGACGTGCAGCTTTGTTCTTAAATAAGCAGGTAATATCATGTTAGGTGCTAAGGGATAGAGCGATCTGGAGCTACAGTATGACAGTGTGGTGGAATGAAAAAGAGACCCATGTCATCAGTGGCGGTTGCTCCTGTATGGAAGATGCAACTTGGGAACACTCTTCCATTTACAAAGCTTTGTAAGCTTGTTGGGCTACATATCACCATCCTCTCGACTTTGTGTGATGTTGTAAATTTTTTCAAAGAACTGTTTTCCTTCAATATGCCATGATTGATGTTTCTAACACATTGCCCTTGTAGAGGGAAATAGGGAAATAGCAATGCAGGGGGCTGAGCATGGGAAGTTTAAAGCACACCCCCCCCCCCCCCCACAACAATCATTAGTAGCTGTTGTACGCAACAAGCGTGTTAGAAAGTTAACTGAAAAGTTGATGGTCAAAGTGTTATGGCACGTCCTTGCAGCTACATGGTGGTGTGCTTATAATCAATTTATTAATTGTTTACCTCATGTTCGCTACATAGACAATGGCTACCTTACTTTCTACATATCACAGCCTCTTGACTTTGTGCTACGTATGCTCAAAGAAATCTTTTCCTTCAGTATGAAATGATTCATATTTCTGCCATTTTGCCCATGTAGCGGTAAACAGCAATGCAGAAAAATCTAAGCCAAACCCCCTGAGCACCATCCAGAGCGGTCTCTGTGGCGCAATCGGTTAGCGCGTTCGGCTGTTAACCGAAAGGTTGGTGGTTCAAGCCCACCCAGGGACGTAGAGTTTTGTTCTTAAATAAGCAGGTAATATCATCTTCGGTGGTAGGGATAGAGCGATCTGGAGCTACAGTATGACAGTGTGGTGGAATGAAAAAGAGACCCATGTCATCAGTGGCGGTTGCTCCTGTATGGAAGATGCAACTCAGGAACACTCTTCCATTTACAAAGCTTTGGAAGCTTGTTGGGCTACATATCACCAACCTCTCGACTTTGTGTGATGTTGTAAATTTGTCAAAGAACTGTTTTCTTTCAATATGCCATGATTGATGTTTCTAACACATTGCCCTTGTAGAGGGAAATAGCAATGCAGGGGGCTGAGCATGGGAAGTTTAAAGCACCCCCCAACGACAATCATTAGTAGCTGTTGTACGCAACAAGCACGTTAGAAAGTTAACTGAAAAGTTGATGGTCAAAGTGTTATGGCACGTCCTTGCAGCTACATGGTGGCGTGCTTATAATCAATTTATTAATTGTTTACCTCATGTTCGCTACATAGACAATGGCTACCATAATTTCTACATATCACAGCCTTTTGACTTTGTGCTACGTATTCTCAAAGAAATCTTTTCCTTCAGTATGCAATGATTCATATTTCTGCCATTTTACCCATGTAGCGGTAAACAGCAATGCAGAAAAATCTAAGCCAAACCCCCTGAGCAGCATCCAGAGTGGTCTCTGTGGCGCAATCGGTTAGCGCGTTCGGCTGTTAACCGAAAGGTTGGTGGTTCGAGCCCACCCAGGGACGTGCAGCTTTGTTCTTAAATAAGCAGGTAATATCATGTTAGGTGGTAAGGGATAGAGCGATCTGGAGCTACAATATGACAGTGTGGTGAAATGAAAAAGAGACCCATGTCATCAGTGGCGGTTGCTCCTGTATGGAAGATGCAACTCAGGAACACTCTTCCATTTACAAAGCTTTGGAAGCTTGTTGGGCTACATATCACCAACCTCTCGACTTTGTGTGATGTTGTAAATTTGTCAAAGAACTGTTTTCTTTCAATATGCCATGATTGATGTTTCTAACACATTGCCCTTGTAGAGGGAAATAGCAATGCAGGGGGCTGAGCATGGGAAGTTTAAAGCACCCCCCCCCCCCCAACGACAATCATTAGTAGCTGTTGTACGCAACTAGCACGTTAGAAAGTTAACTGAAAAGTTGATGGTCAAAGTGTTATGGCACGTCCTTGCAGCTACATGGTGGCGTGCTTATAATCAATTTATTAATTGTTTACCTCATGTTCGCTACATAGACAATGGCTACCATAATTTCTACATATCACAGCCTTTTGACTTTGTGCTACGTATTCTCAAAGAAATCTTTTCCTTCAGTATGCAATGATTCATATTTCTGCCATTTTACCCATGTAGCGGTAAACAGCAATGCAGAAAAATCTAAGCCAAACCTCCTGAGCAGCATCCAGAGCGGTCTCTGTGGCGCAATCGGTTAGCGCGTTCGGCTGTTAACCGAAAGGTTGGTGGTTCGAGCCCACCCAGGGACGTGCAGCTTTGTTCTTAAATAAGCAGGTAATATCATGTTAGGTGGTAAGGGATAGAGCGATCTGGAGCTACAATATGACAGTGTGGTGAAATGAAAAAGAGACCCATATCATCAGTGGCGGTTGCTCATGTATGGAAGATCCAACTCGGGAACGCTCTTCTGTTTACAAAGCTTTGTAAGCTTGTTGGGCTACATATCACCAACCTCTCGACTTTGTGTGATGTTGTAAATTTGTCAAAGAACTGTTTTCCTTCAATATGCCATGATTGATGTTTCTAACACATTGCCCTTGTAGAGGGAAATAGCAATGCAGGGGGCTGAGCATGGGAAGTTTAAAGCACACCCCCCCCCCCCCCCACAACAATCATTAGTAGCTGTTGTACGCAACAAGCGCGTTAGAAAGTTAACTGAAAAGTTGATGGTCAAAGTGTTATGGCACGTCCTTGCAGCTACATGGTGGTGTGCTTATAATCAATTTATTAATTGTTTACCTCATGTTCGCTACATAGACAATGGCTACCTTACTTTCTACATATCACAGCCTCTTGACTTTGTGCTACGTATGCTCAAAGAAATCTTTTCCTTCAGTATGAAATGATTCATATTTCTGCCATTTTGCCCATGTAGCGGTAAACAGCAATGCAGAAAAATCTAAGCCAAACCCCCTGAGCACCATCCAGAGCGGTCTCTGTGGCGCAATCGGTTAGCGCGTTCGGCTGTTAACCGAAAGGTTGGTGGTTCAAGCCCACCCAGGGACGTAGAGTTTTGTTCTTAAATAAGCAGGTAATATCATGTTCGGTGGTAGGGATAGAGCGATCTGGAGCTACAGTATGACAGTGTGGAGGAATGAAAAAGAGACCCATGTCATCAGTGGCGTTTGCTCCTGTATGGAAGATGCAACTCAGGAACACTCTTCCATTTACAAAGCTTTGGAAGCTTGTTGGGCTACATATCACCAACCTCTCGACTTTGTGTGATGTTGTAAATTTGTCAAAGAACTGTTTTCTTTCAATATGCCATGATTGATGTTTCTAACACATTGCCCTTGTAGAGGGAAATAGCAATGCAGGGGGCTGAGCATGGGAAGTTTAAAGCACCCCCCCCCCCCCCCCCCAACGACAATCATTAGTAGCTGTTGTACGCAACAAGCACGTTAGAAAGTTAACTGAAAAGTTGATGGTCAAAGTGTTATGGCACGTCCTTGCAGCTACATGGTGGCGTGCTTATAATCAATTTATTAATTGTTTACCTCATGTTCGCTACATAGACAATGGCTACCATAATTTCTACATATCACAGCCTTTTGACTTTGTGCTACGTATTCTCAAAGAAATCTTTTCCTTCAGTATGCAATGATTCATATTTCTGCCATTTTACCCATGTAGCGGTAAACAGCAATGCAGAAAAATCTAAGCCAAACCCCCTGAGCAGCATCCAGAGTGGTCTCTGTGGCGCAATCGGTTAGCGCGTTCGGCTGTTAACCGAAAGGTTGGTGGTTCGAGCCCACCCAGGGACGTGCAGCTTTGTTCCTAAATAAGCAGGTAATATCATGTTAGGTGGTAAGGGATAGAGCGATCTGGAGCTACAATATGACAGTGTGGTGAAATGAAAAAGAGACCCATGTCATCAGTGGCGGTTGCTCCTGTATGGAAGATGCAACTCAGGAACACTCTTCCATTTACAAAGCTTTGGAAGCTTGTTGGGCTACATATCACCAACCTCTCGACTTTGTGTGATGTTGTAAATTTGTCAAAGAACTGTTTTCTTTCAATATGCCATGATTGATGTTTCTAACACATTGCCCTTGTAGAGGGAAATAGCAATGCAGGGGGCTGAGCATGGGAAGTTTAAAGCACCCCCCCCCCCCCCCAACGACAATCATTAGTAGCTGTTGTACGCAACAAGCACGTTAGAAAGTTAACTGAAAAGTTGATGGTCAAAGTGTTATGGCACGTCCTTGCAGCTACATGGTGGCGTGCTTATAATCAATTTATTAATTGTTTACCTCATGTTCGCTACATAGACAATGGCTACCATAATTTCTACATATCACAGCCTTTTGACTTTGTGCTACGTATTCTCAAAGAAATCTTTTCCTTCAGTATGCAATGATTCATATTTCTGCCATTTTACCCATGTAGCGGTAAACAGCAATGCAGAAAAATCTAAGCCAAACCCCCTGAGCAGCATCCAGAGTGGTCTCTGTGGCGCAATCGGTTAGCGCGTTCGGCTGTTAACCGAAAGGTTGGTGGTTCGAGCCCACCCAGGGACGTGCAGCTTTGATCTTAAATAAGCAGGTAATATCATGTTAGGTGGTAAGGGATAGAGCGATCTGGAGCTACAATATGACAGTGTGGTGAAATGAAAAAGAGACCCATGTCATCAGTGGCGGTTGCTCCTGTATGGAAGATGCAACTCAGGAACACTCTTCCATTTACAAAGCTTTGGAAGCTTGTTGGGCTACATATCACCAACCTCTCGACTTTGTGTGATGTTGTAAATTTGTCAAAGAACTGTTTTCTTTCAATATGCCATGATTGATGTTTCTAACACATTGCCCTTGTAGAGGGAAATAGCAATGCAGGGGGCTGAGCATGGGAAGTTTAAAGCACCCCCCCCCCCCCCAACGACAATCATTAGTAGCTGTTGTACGCAACAAGCACGTTAGAAAGTTAACTGAAAAGTTGATGGTCAAAGTGTTATGGCACGTCCTTGCAGCTACATGGTGGCGTGCTTATAATCAATTTATTAATTGTTTACCTCATGTTCGCTACATAGACAATGGCTACCATAATTTCTACATATCACAGCCTTTTGACTTATTGCTACGTATTCTCAAAGAAATCTTTTCCTTCAGTATGCAATGATTCATATTTCTGCCATTTTACCCATGTAGCGGTAAACAGCAATGCAGAAAAATCTAAGCCAAACCCCCTGAGCAGCATCCAGAGCGGTCTCTGTGGCTCAATCGGTTAGCGCGTTCGGCTGCTAACCGAAAGGTTGGTGATTCAAGCCCACCCAGGGACGTAGGATTTTGTTCTTAAATAAGCAGGTAATATCATGTTCGGTGGTAGGGATAGAGCGATCTGGAGCTACAGTATGACAGTGTGGTGGAAAGAAAAAGAGACCCATGTCATCAGTGGCAGTTGCTCCTGTATGGAAGATGCACCTCGGGAACACTCTTCCATTTACAAAGCTTTGTAAGCTTGTTGGGCTACATATCACCAACCTCTCGACTTTGTGTGATGTTGTAAATTTGTCAAAGAACTGTTTTCCTTCAATATGCCATGATTGATGTTTCTAACACATTGCCCTTGTAGAGGGAAATAGCAATGCAGGGGGCTGAGCATGGGAAGTTTAAAGCACACCCCACCCCCCACAACAATCATTAGTAGCTGTTGTACGCAACAAGCATGTTAGAAAGTTAACTGAAAAGTTGATGGTCAAAGTGTTATGGCACGTACTTGCAGCTACATGGTGGCGTGCTTATAATCAATTTATTAATTGTTTACCTCATGTTCGCTACATAGACAATTGCTACCATAATTTCTACATATCACAGCCTTTTGACTTTGTGCTACGTATTCTCAAAGAAATCTTTTCCTTCAGTATGCAATGATTCATATTTCTGCCATTTTACCCATGTAGTGGTAAACAGCAATGCAGAAAAATCTAAACCACACCCCCTGAGCGGCATCCAGAGAGTTCTCTGTGGCGCAATCGGTTAGCGCGTTCGGCTGTTAACCGAAAGGTTGGTGGTTCGAGCCCACACAGGGACGTACAGCTTTGTTCTTAAATAAGCAGGTAATATCATGTTTTCGGTGGTAGGGATAGAGCGATCTGGAGCTACAGTATGACAGTGTGGTGGAAAGAAAAAGAGACCCATGTCATCAGTGGCGGTTGCTCCTGTATGGAAGATGATACTTGGGAACACTCTTCCATTTACAAAGCTTTGCAAGCTTGTTGGGCTACATATCACCAACCTCTCGACTTTGTGTGATGTTGTAAATTTGTCAAAGAACTGTTTTCCTTCAATATGCCATGATTGATGTTTCAAACACATTGCCCTTGTAGAGGGAAATAGCAATGCAGGGGGCTGAGCATGGGAAGTTTAAAGCACACCCCACCCCCCACAACAATCATTAGTAGCTGTTGTACGCAACAAGCATGTTAGAAAGTTAACTGAAAAGTTGATGGTCAAAGTGTTATGGCACGTACTTGCAGCTACATGGTGGCGTGCTTATAATCAATTTATTAATTGTTTACCTCATGTTCGCTACATAGACAATTGCTACCTTACTTTCTACATATCACAGCCTCTTGACTTTGTGCTACGTATTCTCAAAGAAATCTTTTCCTTCAGTATGCAATGATTCATATTTTTGCCATTTTGCCCATGTAGCGGTAAACAGCAATGCAGAAAAATCTAAGCCAAACCCCCTGAGCAGCATCCAGAGCGGTCTCTGTGGCGCAATCGGTTAGCGCGTTCGGCTGTTAACCGAAAGGTTGGTGGTTCGAGCCCACCCAGGGACGTGCAGCTTTGTTCTTAAATAAGCAGGTAATATCATGTTAGGTGCTAAGGGATAGAGCAATCTGGAGCTACAGTATGACAGTGTGGTGGAATGAAAAAGAGACCCATGTCATCAGTGGCGGTTGCTCCTGTATGGAAGATGCAACTTGGGAACACTCTTCCATTTACAAAGCTTTGTAAGCTTGTTGGGCTACATATCACCATCCTCTCGACTTTGTGTGATGTTGTAAATTTTTTCAAAGAACTGTTTTCCTTCAATATGCCATGATTGATGTTTCTAACACATTGCCCTTGTAGAGGGAAATAGCAATGCAGGGGGCTGAGCATGGGAAGTTTAAAGCACACCCCACCCCCCACAACAATCATTAGTAGCTGTTGTACGCAACAAGCATGTTAGAAAGTTAACTGAAAAGTTGATGGTCAAAGTGTTATGGCACGTACTTGCAGCTACATGGTGGCGTGCTTATAATCAATTTATTAATTGTTTACCTCATGTTCGCTACATAGACAATGGCTACCTTACTTTCTACATATCACAGCCTCTTGACTTTGTGCTACGTATTCTCAAAGAAATCTTTTCCTTCAGTATGCAATGATTCATATTTTTGCCATTTTGCCCATGTAGCGGTAAACAGCAATGCAGAAAAATCTAAGCCAAACCCCCTGAGCAGCATCCAGAGCGGTCTCTGTGGCGCAATCGGTTAGCGCGTTCGGCTGTTAACCGAAAGGTTGGTGGTTCGAGCCCACCCAGGGACGTGCAGCTTTGTTCTTAAATAAGCAGGTAATATCATGTTAGGTGCTAAGGGATAGAGCAATCTGGAGCTACAGTATGACAGTGTGGTGGAATGAAAAAGAGACCCATGTCATCAGTGGCGGTTGCTCCTGTATGGAAGATGCAACTTGGGAACACTCTTCCATTTACAAAGCTTTGTAAGCTTGTTGGGCTACATATCACCATCCTCTCGACTTTGTGTGATGTTGTAAATTTTTTCAAAGAACTGCTTTCCTTCAATATGCCATGATTGATGTTTCTAACACATTGCCCTTGTAGAGGGAAATAGCAATGCAGGGGGCTGAGCATGGGAAGTTTAAAGCACACCCCCCCCCCCCCCCCCACAACAATCATTAGTAGCTGTTGTACGCAACAAGCGCGTTAGAAGGTTAACTGAAAAGTTGATGGTCAAAGTGTTATGGCACGTCCTTGCAGCTACATGGTGGTGTGCTTATAATCAATTTATTAATTGTTTACCTCATGTTCGCTACATAGACAATGGCTACCTTACTTTCTACATATCACAGCCTCTTGACTTCGTGCTACGTATGCTCAAAGAAATCTTTTCCTTCAGTATGAAATGATTCATATTTCTGCCATTTTGCCCATGTAGCGGTAAACAGCAATGCAGAAAAATCTAAGCCAAACCCCCTGAGCAGCATCCAGAGCGGTCTCTGTGGCGCAATTGGTTAGCGCGTTCGGCTGTTAACCGAAAGGTTGGTGGTTCGAGCCCACCCAGGGACGTGCAGATTTGCTCTTAAATAAGTAGGTAATATCATGTTAGGTGGTAAGGGATAGAGCGATCTGGAGCTACAGTATGACAGTGTGGTGGAATGAAAAAGAGACCCATGTCATCAGTGGCGGTTGCTCATGTATGGAAGATCCAACTCGGGAACGCTCTTCTGTTTACAAAGCTTTGTAAGCTTGTTGGGCTACATATCACCAACCTCTCGACTTTGTGTGATGTTGTAAATTTGTCAAAGAACTGTTTTCCTTCAATATGCCATGATTGATGTTTCTAACACATTGCCCTTGTAGAGGGAAATAGCAATGCAGGGGGCTGAGCATGGGAAGTTTAAAGCACACCCCCCCCCCCCCACAACAATCATTAGTAGCTGTTGTACGCAACAAGCGCGTTAGAAAGTTAACTGAAAAGTTGATGGTCAAAGTGTTATGGCACGTCCTTGCAGCTACATGGTGGTGTGCTTATAATCAATTTATTAATTGTTTACCTCATGTTCGCTACATAGACAATGGCTACCTTACTTTCTACATATCACAGCCTCTTGACTTTGTGCTACGTATGCTCAAAGAAATCTTTTCCTTCAGTATGAAATGATTCATATTTCTGCCATTTTGCCCATGTAGCGGTAAACAGCAATGCAGAAAAATCTAAGCCAAACCCCCTGAGCACCATCCAGAGCGGTCTCTGTGGCGCAATCGGTTAGCGCGTTCGGCTGTTAACCGAAAGGTTGGTGGTTCAAGCCCACCCAGGGACGTAGAGTTTTGTTCTTAAATAAGCAGGTAATATCATGTTCGGTGGTAGGGATAGAGCGATCTGGAGCTACAGTATGACAGTGTGGTGGAAGGAAAAGGGACCCATGTCATCAGTGGCGGTTGCTCCTGTATGGAAGATGCAACTCAGCTTGTTGGGCTACATATCACCAACCTCTCGACTTTGTGTGATGTTGTAAATTTGTCAAAGAACTGTTTTCTTTCAATATGCCATGATTGATGTTTCTAACACATTGCCCTTGTAGAGGGAAATAGCAATGCAGGGGGCTGAGCATGGGAAGTTTAAAGCACCCCCCCCCCCCCCCCCCCCAACGACAATCATTAGTAGCTGTTGTACGCAACAAGCACGTTAGAAAGTTAACTGAAAAGTTGATGGTCAAAGTGTTATGGCCATTTTGCCCATGTAGCGGTAAACAGCAATGCAGAAAAATCTAAGCCAAACCCCCTGAGCACCATCCAGAGCGGTCTCTGTGGCGCAATCGGTTAGCGCGTTCGGCTGTTAACCGAAAGGTTGGTGGTTCAAGCCCACCCAGGGACGTAGAGTTTTGTTCTTAAATAAGCAGGTAATATCATGTTCGGTGGTAGGGATAGAGCGATCTGGAGCTACAGTATGACAGTGTGGTGGAAGGAAAAGGGACCCATGTCATCAGTGGCGGTTGCTCCTGTATGGAAGATGCAACTCAGGAACACTCTTCCATTTACAAAGCTTTGGAAGCTTGTTGGGCTACATATCACCAACCTCTCGACTTTGTGTGATGTTGTAAATTTGTCAAAGAACTGTTTTCTTTCAATATGCCATGATTGATGTTTCTAACACATTGCCCTTGTAGAGGGAAATAGCAATGCAGGGGGCTGAGCATGGGAAGTTTAAAGCACCCCCCCCCCCCCCCCCAACGACAATCATTAGTAGCTGTTGTACGCAACAAGCACGTTAGAAAGTTAACTGAAAAGTTGATGGTCAAAGTGTTATGGCACGTACTTGCAGCTACATGGTGGCGTGCTTATAATCAATTTATTAATTGTTTACCTCATGTTCGCTACATAGACAATTGCTACCATAATTTCTACATATCACAGCCTTTTGACTTTGTGCTACGTATTCTCAAAGAAATCTTTTCCTTCAGTATGCAATGATTCATATTTCTGCCATTTTACCCATGTAGTGGTAAACAGCAATGCAGAAAATCTAAACCACACCCCCTGAGCGGCATCCAGAGAGGTCTCTGTGGCGCAATCGGTTAGCGCGTTCGGCTGTTAACCGAAAGGTTGGTGGTTCGAGCTCACACAGGGACGTACAGCTTTGTTCTTAAATAAGCAGGTAATATCATGTTTTCGGTGGTAGGGATAGAGCGATCTGGAGCTACAGTATGACAGTGTGGTGGAAAGAAAAAGAGACCCATGTCATCAGTGGCGGTTGCTCCTGTATGGAAGATGCACCTTGGGAACACTCTTCCATTTACAAAGCTTTGTAAGCTTGTTGGGCTACATATCACCAACCTCTCGACTTTGTGTGATGTTGTAAATTTGTCAAAGAACTGTTTTCCTTCAATATGCCATGATTGACGTTTCAAACACATTGCCCTTGTAGAGGGAAATAGCAATGCAGGGGGCTGAGCATGGGAAGTTTAAAGCACCCCCCCCCCCCCAACGACAATCATTAGTAGCTGTTGTACGCAACAAGCACGTTAGAAAGTTAACTGAAAAGTTGATCGTCAAAGTGTTATGGCACATACTTGCAGCTACATGGTGGCGTTCTTATAATCAATTTATTAATTGTTTACCTCATGTTCGCTACATAGACAATGGCTACCATAATTTCTACATATCACAGCCTTTTGACTTTGTGCTACGTATTCTCAAAGAAATCTTTTCCTTCAGTATGCAATGATTCATATTTCTGCCATTTTACCCATGTAGCGGTAAACAGCAATGCAGAAAAATCTAAACCAAACCCCCTGAGCAGCATCTAGAGCGGTCTCTGTGGCGCAATGGGTTAGCGCGTTCGGCTGTTAACCGAAAGGTTAGTGGTTCAAGCCCACCCAGGGACGTAGAGTTTTGTTCTTAAATAAGCAGGTAATATCATGTTCGGTGGTAGGGATAGAGCGATCTGGAGCTACAGTATGACAGTGTGGTGGAAAGAAAAAGAGACCCATGTCATCAGTGGCAGTTGCTCCTGTATGGAAGATGCACCTTGGGAACACTCTTCCATTTACAAAGCTTTGTAAGCTTGTTGGGCTACATATCACCAACCTCTCGACTTTGTGTGATGTTGTAAATTTGTCAAAGAACTGTTTTCCTCAATATGCCATGATTGATGTTTCTAACACATTGCCCTTGTAGAGGGAAATAGCAATGCAGGGGGCTGAGCATGGGAAGTTTAAAGCACACCCCACCCCCCACAACAATCATTAGTAGCTGTTGTACGCAACAAACATGTTAGAAAGTTAACTGAAAAGTTGATGGTCAAAGTGTTATGGCACGTACTTGCAGCTACATGGTGGCGTGCTTATAATCAATTTATTAATTGTTTACCTCATGTTCGCTACATAGACAATGGCTACCATAATTTCTACATATCACAGCCTTTTGACTTTGTGCTACGTATTCTCAAAGAAATCTTTTCCTTCAGTATGCAATGATTAATATTTCTGCCATTTTACCCATGTAGTGGTAAACAGCAATGCAGAAAAATCTAAACCACACCCCCTGAGCGTCATCCAGAGAGGTCTCTGTGGCGCAATCGGTTAGCGCGTTCGGCTGTTAACCGAAAGGTTGGTGGTTCGAGCCCACCCAGGGACGTGCAGCTTTGTTCTTAAATAAGCAGGTAATATCATGTTAGGTGGTAAGGGATAGAGCGATCTGGAGCTACAGTATGACAGTGTGGTGGAATGAAAAAGAGACCCATGTCATCAGTGGCGGTTGCTCCTCTACGGAAGATGCAATTCCGGAACACTCTTCCATTTACAAAGCTTTGTAAGCTTGTTGGGCTACATATCACCATCCTCTCGACTTTGTGTGATGTTGTAAATTTGTCAAAGAACTGTTTTCCTTCAATATGCCATGATTGATGTTTCTAACACATTGCCCTTGTAGAGGGAAATAGCAATGCAGGGGGCTGAGCATGGGAAGTTTAAAGCATACCCCCCCCCCCCCCCCCACAACAATCATTAGTAGCTGTTGTACGCAACAAGCATGTTAGAAAGTTAACTGAAAAGTTGATGGTCAAAGTGTTATGGCACGTACTTGCAGGTACATGGTGGCGTGCTTATAATCAATTTATTAATTGTTTACCTCACGTTCGCTACATAGACAATGGCTACCTTACTTTCTACATATCACAGCCTCTTGACTTTGTGCTACGTATTCTCAAAGAAATCTTTTCCTTCAGTATGCAATGATTCATATTTCTGCCATTTTACCCATGTAGCGATAAACAGCAATGCAGAAAAATCTAAACCACACCCCCTGACTAGCATCAAGAGAGGTCTCTGTGGGGCAATGGGTTAGCGCGTTCAGCTGTTAACCTTTCGGTTAACAGCTGAAAGCGATCTGGAGCTACAGTATGACAGTGTGGTGGAATGAAAAAGAGACCCACGTCATCTTTGGCGGTTGCTCATGTATGGAAGATCCAACTCGGGAACGCTCTTCTGTTTACAAAGCTTTGTAAGCTTGTTGTGCTACATATTACCAACCTCTCGACTTTGTGTGATGTAAATTTGTCAAAGAACTTTTTTCATTCAATATGCCATAATTGATAATTCTAACACCCCGCCCTTACTAATTTTCACCATTTTTCGAGACACACTCCTCTTACTCATTTCCACTATCTTTCGAATAAACCCCCGCTCTTACTCATTGTCACCATTTTTTGAGTGACAACACCCCTTACTCATTTTCACTATTTTTCGGGTAACCCCCCCTTGCTAATTTTCACTATTTTTAGGTTGGTGGTTCGCGCCCAGCCAGGGACGTAAAGTAATGTGTTGCAAAAACCAGCTCACATCATATTAAGTGTTTAGGCTCAGAGAAACCTGTACCCCTAGGTGGCGGAATGAATACAAGAACACCCCCCCTTACTAATTTTCACTATCTTTCGAATAACCCCCCCCCCCCTTACTTATTGACACCATTTTTCAAGTAAAACCACACCATTGCTAATTTTAGGCATTTTCATCACACCCCCCCTTACTCTTTTTCACCATTTTTCGAGTAATACCCCCCCTTACTCATTTTCACTATTTTTCGAATAACACTCATTTTCACTATTTTTCGAGTAACACTCCCCCCTTACTCATTTTCACGTAACACCCCCCCCCTTACTCATTTTCACTATTTTTTGAGTATCACACCCCCCCTTACTCATTTTCAGGTAACACCCCCCCTTACTCATTTTAGTTATTTTTCGAGTAACACCCCCCCTTACTCATTTTCACTATTTTTGGAGTAACACTCCCCCCTTACTCATTTTCACAATTTTTTGAGTAATATCAGCCCTTATTCAATTTCAGTATTTTCAAGTAACACCCCTCCCTCACTCATTTTAGGCATTTTTCGAGTAACACCCCCCCCCTTACTCATCTTAGGCATTTTTCGGGTAACACCCCCCCCTTGCTCATTTTTACTATTTTTTGAGTAACACCCCACCCTTACTCATTTTAGGCATTTTTCGAGTAACACTCCCCCCTTACTCATTTTAGACATTTTTTGAGTAACACCCCCCCCTTACTCATTTTCACTATTTTTCGAGTAACACTCCCCCCTTACTCATTTTCACGTAACACCCCCCCTTACTCATTTTCAGGTAACACCCCCCCCCCTTACTCATTTTAGTTATTTTTCGAGTAACACCCCCCCTTACTCATTTTCACTATTTTTGGAGTAACACTCCCCCCTTACTCATTTTCACTATTTTTTGAGTAATACCACGCCTTATTCAATTTCAGTATTTTCAAGTAACACCCCTCCCTCACTCATTTTAGGCATTTTTCGAGTAACACCCCCCCCCCCCTTACTCATTTTAGGCATTTTTCGGGTAACACCCCCCCCTTACTCATTTTCACTATTTTTTGAGTAACACTCCCCCCCCCTTATTCATTTTAGGCATTTTTGGAGTAACACCCCCCCCCCTTACTCATTTTACACATTTTTTGAGTAACACCCCCCCCTTACTCATTTTCACTATTTTTTATTATCACCCCCCCTTACTCATTTTCACTATTTTTTGAGTAACACCCCCCCCCTTACTCATTTTAGTCATTTTTCGAATAACAACCCCGCCTTACTCATTTTCACTATTTTTCGAGTAACACCCCCCCTTACTCATTTTAGGCATTTTTCGAGTAACACCCCCCCCTTACACATTTTCACAATTTGTTTTAGTATCACCCCCCCTTACTCATTTTCACTATTTTTTGAATAACACCCCCCTTACTCATTTGAGGCATTTTTCGAGTAACACCCCCCCTTACTCATTTTCACAATTTGTTTTAGTATCACCCCCCCCTTACTCATTTTCACCATTTTTTGAATAACACCCCCCCTTGATCATTTTCACCATTTTTCAAGTAAAACCACACCATTGCTAATTTTAGGCATTTTCATCACACCCCCCCCTTACTCATTTTCACTATTTTTTGGCTAACACCCCCCCTTACTCTTTTTCACCATTTTTCGTGTAATACCCCCCCCCTTACTCATTTTCACTATTTTTTGAGTAACACTCCCCCCTTACTCATTTTCACGTAACACCCCCCCTTACTTATTTACACCATTTTTTGAATAACACCCCCCCCTTGATCATTCTCACCATTTTTCAAGTAAAACCACACCATTGCTAATTTTAGGCATTTTCATCACACCCCCCCTTACTCATTTTCACAATTTTTTGGCTAACACCCCCCCTTACTCTTTTTCACCATTTTTCGTGTAATACCCCCCCTTACTCATTTTCACTATTTTTCGAATAACACTCATTTTCACTATTTTTCGAGTAACACTCCCCCCTTACTCATTTTCACGTAACACCCCCCCTTACTCATTTTCAGGTAACACCCCCCCCTTACTCATTTTAGTTATTTTTCGAGTAACACCCCCCCTTACTCATTTTCACTATTTTTGGAGTAACACTCCCCCCTTACTCATTTTCACCATTTTTTGAGTAATACCACCCCTTATTCAATTTCAGTATTTTCAAGTAACACCCCTCCCTCACTCATTTTAGGCATTTTTCGAGTAACACCCCCCCCCCTTACTCATTTTAGGCATTTTTCGGGTAACACCCCCCCCTTACTCATTTTCACTATTTTTTGAGTAACACCCCACCCTTACTCATTTTAGTCATTTTTCGAGTAACACTCCCCCCTTACTCATTTTAGACATTTTTTGAGTAACACCCCCCCCTTACTCATTTTCACTATTTTTCGAGTAACACTCCCCCCCTTACTCATTTTCACGTAACACCCCCTCTTACTCATTTTCACTATTTTTTGAGTATCACACCCCCCCTTACTAATTTTCACGTAACACCCCCCCTTACTCATTTTCAGGTAACACCCCCCCCCTTACTCATTTTAGTTATTTTTCGAGTAACACCCCCCCTTACTTATTTTCACTATTTTTGGAGTAACACTCCCCCCTTACTCATTTTCACTATTTTTTGAGTAATACCACCCCTTATTCAATTTCAGTATTTTCAAGTAACACCCCTCCCTCACTCATTTTAGGCATTTTTCGAGTAACACCCCCCCCCCCCCCCTTACTCATTTTAGGCATTTTTCAGGTAACACCCCCCCTTACTCATTTTCACTATTTTTTGAGTAACACCCCACCCTTACTCATTTTAGGCATTTTTCGAGTAACATTCCCCCCCTTACTCATTTGACATTTTTTGAGTAACACCCCCCCCCCTTACTCATTTTCACTATTTTTCGAGTAACCACTCCCCCCTTACTTATTTTCACGTAACACCCCCCCCTTACTCATTTTCACTATTTTTTGAGTATCACACCCCCCCTTACTAATTTTCAGGTAACACCCCCCCCCCCTTACTCATTTTAGTTATTTTTCGAGTAACACCCCCCCTTACTCATTTTCACTATTTTTGGAGTAACACTCCCCCCTTACTCATTTTCACTATTTTTTGAGTAATACCACCCCTTATTCAATTTCAGTATTTTCAAGTAACACCCCTCCCTCACTCATTTTAGGCATTTTTCGAGTAACACCCCACCCCCTTACTCATTTTAGGCATTTTTCGGGGTAACACCCCCCCCTTACTCATTTTCACTATTTTTTGAGTAACACCCCACCCTTACCTCATTTTCACTATTTTTCGAGTAACACTCCCCCCTTACTCATTTTCACTATTTTTTGAGTATCACACCCCCCCCTTACTAATTTTCACGTAACACCCCCCCCTTACTCATTTTCAGGTAACACCCCCCCCCTTACTCATTTTAGTTATTTTTCGAGTAACACCCCCCCTTACTTATTTTCACTATTTTTGGAGTAACACTCCCCCCTTACTCATTTTCACTATTTTTTGAGTAATACCACCCCTTATTCAATTTCAGTATTTTCAAGTAACACCCCTCCCTCACTCATTTTAGGCATTTTTCGAGTAACACCCCCCCCCCCCCTTACTCATTTTAGGCATTTTTCGGGTAACACCCCCCCCTTACTCATTTTCACTATTTTTTGAGTAACACCCCACCCTTACTCATTTTAGGCATTTTTCGAGTAACACTCCCCCCTTACTCATTTTAGACATTTTTTGAGTAACACCCCCCCCCCTTACTCATTTTCACTATTTTTCGAGTAACACTCCCCCCTTACTTATTTTCACGTAACACCCCCCCCTTACTCATTTTCACTATTTTTTGAGTATCACACCCCCCCCTTACTAATTTTCACGTAAACCCCCCCCTTACTCATTTTCAGGTAACACCCCCCCCCCCTTACTCATTTTAGTTTTTTTTCGAGTAACACCCCCCCTTACTCATTTTCACTATTTTTGGAGTAACACTCCCCCCTTACTCATTTTCACTATTTTTTGAGTAATACCACCCCCTTATTCAATTTCAGTATTTTCAAGTAACACCCCTCCCTCACTCATTTTAGGCATTTTTCGAGTAACACCCCCCCCCCTTACTCATTTTAGGCATATTTCGGGTAACACCCCCCTCCTTACTCATTTTCACTATTTTTCGAGTAACACCCCCCCTTACTCATTTTAGGCATTTTTCGAGTAACACCCCCCCCCCTTACTCATTTTCACCATTTTTTGAGTAACACCCCCCCCTTACTCATTTTCACCATTTTTTGAGTAACACCCCCCCCCTTACTCATTTTCACCATTTTTTGAATAACACCCCCCCTTGATCCATTTTCACCATTTTTCGAGTAACACCCCCCCCCCTTACTCATTTTCACCATTTTTAGAGTAACATCCCCCCCTTGATCATTTTCACCATTTTTCGAGTAACACCCCCCCCTTAATCATTTTAGGCATTTTTCGAGTAACACCCACCCCCCTAAGTCATTTTCACCATTTTTCGAGTAACACCCCCCACCTTACTCATTTTCACCATTTTTTGAGTAACACCCCACCCTTAGTCATTTTCACCATTTTTTGACTAACACCCCCCCCTTACTCATTTTAGGCATTTTTCGAGTAACACCCCCCCCTTAGTCATTTTCACCATTTTTTGAGTAACACCCCCCCTTAGTCATTTTCACCATTTTTTGAGTAACACCCCCCCCTTACTCATTTTCACCATTTTTCGAGTAACACCCCCCCTTACTCATTTTTGGCATTGTTCGAGTAACACCCCCCCTTAGTCATTTTCACCATTTTTTGAGTAACATCCCCCCTTACTCATTTTCACCATTTTTTGACTAACACCCCCCCCCCCCTTAATCATTTTAGGCATTTTTCGAGTAACACCCCCCCCCCCCTTAGTCATTTTCACCATTTTTTGAGTAACACCCCCCCCTTACTCATTTTCACCATTTTTTGAGTAACACCCCCCCCCCCCTTAGTCATTTTCACCATTTTTCGAGTAACAACCCCCCCTTACTCATTTTCACCATCTTTCGAGTAACACCCCCCCTTACTCATTTTCACTATTTTTCGAGTAACACCCCCCCCCCTTACTCATTTTAGGCATTTTTCGAGTAACACCCCCCCCTTAGTCATTTTCACCATTTTTCGAATAACACCCCCCCCTTACTCATTTTAGGCATTTTTCGAGTAACACCTCCCCCTTAGTCATTTTCACCATTTTTCGATTAACACCCCCCCCTTATTCATTTTCACCATTTTGTGAGTAACACCCCCCCCCTTACTCATTTTCACCATTTTTCGAGTAACACCCCCCCCTTACTCATTTTAGGCATTTTTCGAGTAACACCCCCCCCCCTTAGTCATTTTCACCATTTTTCGAGTAACACCCCCCCCTTACTCATTTTCACCATTTTTTGAATAACAACCCCCCCCTTGATCATTTTCACCATTTTTCGAGTAACACCCCCCCCCTTAATCATTTTAGGCATTTGTCGAGTAACACCCCCCCCTTACTCATTTTAGGCATTTTTCGAGTAACACCCCCCCCTTAGTCATTTTCACCATTTTTTGAGTAACACCCCCCCCCCTTAGTCATTTTCACCATTTTTTGAGTAACACCCCCCCCCTTACTCATTTTCACCATTTTTCGAGTAACACCCCCCCCCCTTACTCATTTTAGGCATTTTTCGAGTAACACCCCCCCCCTTACTCATTTTCACCCATTTTTCGAGTAACACCCCCCCCTTAGTCATTTTCACCATTTTTCGAGTAACACCCCCCCTTACTCATTTTCACCATTTTTTGAGTAACACCCCCCCCCTTACTCATTTTCACCATTTTTCGAATAACACCCCCCCCCTTACTCATTTTAGGCATTTTTCGAGTAACACCCCCCCCTTAGTCATTTTCACCATTTTTCGAGTAACACCCCCCCTTAGTCATTTTCACCATTTTTCGAGTAACACCGCCCCCCTTACTCATTTTCACCATTTTTTGAGTAACACCCCCCCCTTAGTCATTTTCACTATTTTTCGAGTAACACCCCCCCCTTAGTCATTTTCACCATTTTTTGAGTAACACCCCCCCCTTACTCATTTTCACCATTTTTCGAGTAACACCCCCCCCTTACTCATTTTAGGCATTTTTTGAGTAACAACCGCCCCCTTACTAATTTTCACCATTTTTCGAGTAACACCCCCCCCCTTAATCATTTTCACTATTTTTCGAGTAACACCCCCCCTTACTCATTTTCACCATTTTTTTGAGTAACACCCCCCCCTTATTCATTTTCACCATTTTTCGAGTAACACCCCCCCCCTTAGTCATTTTCACCATTTTTCGAGTAACACCCCCCCCCTTAGTCATTTTCACCATTTTTCGAGTAACACCGCCCCCTTACTCATTTTCACCATTTTTCGAGTAACACCCCCCCTTACTCATTTTCACCATTTTTCGAGTAACACCCCCCCCTTAGTCATTTTCACCATTTTTCGAGTAACACCCCCCCCTTACTCATTTTCACCATTTTTTGAGTAACATCCCCCCCTTACTCATTTTCACCATTTTTTGACTAACACCCCCCCCCCTTACTCATTTTAGGCATTTTTCGAGTAACACCCCCCCCTTACTCTTTTTCACCATTTTTTGAATAACACCCCCCCCCTTACTCATTTTCACCATTTTTTGAGTAACACCCCCCCCCTTACTCATTTTAGGCATTTTTCGAGTAACACCCCCCCCCTTACTCATTTTCACCATTTTTTGAGTAACACCCCCCCCTTAGTCATTTTCACCATTTTTCGAGTAACACCCCCCCCCTTACTCATTTTCACCATTTTTCGAGTAACACCCCCCCCCCTTACTCATTTTAGGCATTTTTCGAGTAACACCCCCCCCTTACTCATTTTCACCATTTTTCGAGTAACACCCCCCCCCTTAGTCATTTTCACCATTTTTCGAGTAACACCCCCCCCCTTACTCATTTTCACCATTTTTTGAGTAACACCCCCCCCTTACTCATTTTCACCATTTTTCGGGTAACACCCCCCCCTTACTCATTTTAGGCATTTTTCGAGTAACACCCCCCCCTTAGTCATTTTCACCATTTTTCGAGTAACACCCCCCCTTAGTCATTTTCACCATTTTTCGAGTAACACCGCCCCCTTAGTCATTTTCACTATTTTTCGAGTAACACCCCCCCCTTAGTCATTTTCACCATTTTTTGAGTAACACCCCCCCCTTACTCATTTTCACCATTTTTCGAGTAACACCCCCCCCCTTACTCATTTTAGGCATTTTTAAAGTAACACCCCCCCCTTACTCATTTTCACCATTTTTTGAGTAACACCGCCCCCTTACTAATTTTCACCATTTTTCGAGTAACACCCCCCCTTACTCATTTTCACCATTTTTTGAGTAACACCCCCCCCCTTACTCATTTTCACCATTTTTCGAGTAACACCCCCCCCCCTTACTCATTTTAGGCATTTTTTGAGTAACACCCCCCCCCTTAGTCATTTTCACCATTTTTCGAGTAACACCCCCCCCTTAGTCATTTTCACCATTTTTCGAGTAACACCGCCCCCTTACTCATTTTCACCATTTTTTGAGTAACACCCCCCCCTTAGTCATTTTCACTATTTTTCGAGTAACACCCCCCCCCTTACTCATTTTAGGCATTTTTCGAGTAACACCCCCCCTTACTCATTTTCACCATTTTTCGAGTAACACCCCCCCCTTAGTCATTTTCACCATTTTTCGAGTAACACCCCCCCTTACTCATTTTCACCATTTTTGAAGTAACACCCCCCCCCTTACTCATTTTCACCATTTTTCGAGTAACACCCCCCCCTTAGTCATTTTCACCATTTTTCGAGTAACACCCCCCACCCTTACTCATTTTCACCATTTTTTGAGTAACACCCCCCCCTTACTCATTTTCACCATTTTTCGAGTAACACCCCCCCCCTTAGTCATTTTCACCATTTTTTGAGTAACACCCCCCCCTTACTCATTTTAACCATTTTTCGAGTAACACCCCCCCCCCCTTACTCATTTTAGGCATTTTTAAAGTAACACCCCCCCCTTACTCATTTTCACCATTTTTCGAGTAACACCCCCCCCTTACTCATTTTAGGCATTTTTTGAGTAACACCGCCCCCTTACTAATTTTAGGCATTTTTCGAGTAACACCCCCCCCCTTACTCATTTTCACCATTTTTCGAGTAACACCCCCCCTTAGTCATTTTCACCATTTTTCGAGTAACACCCCCCCCCTTACTCATTTTCACCATTTTTGAAGTAACACCCCCCCCCTTACTCATTTTCACCATTTTTCGAGTAACACCCCCCCCCTTAGTCATTTTCACCATTTTTCGAGTAACACCCCCCCCTTACTCATTTTAGGCATTTTTCGAGTAACACCCCCCCCTTAGTCATATTCACCATTTTTCGAGTAACACCCCCCCCCTTACTCATTTTCACCATTTTTTGAGTAACACCCCCCCCTTACTCATTTTCACCATTTTTCGAGTAACACCCCCCCCTTAGTCATTTTCACCATTTTTTGAGTAACACCCCCCCCCTTACTCATTTTCACCATTTTTCGAGTAACATCCCCCCCTTACTCATTTTAGGCATTTTTAAAGTAACACCCCCCCCTTACTCATTTTCACCATTTTTCGAGTAACACCCCCCCCTTACTCATTTTAGGCATTTTTTGAGTAACACCGCCCCCTTACTAATTTTCACCATTTTTTGAGTAACACCCCCCCCTTAGTCATTTTCACTATTTTTCGAGTAACACCCCCCCCCCTTACTCATTTTCACCATTTTTTGAGTAACACCCACCCCTTACTCATTTTCACCATTTTTCGAGTAACACCCCCCCCTTACTCATTTTAGGCATTTTTCGAGTAACACCCCCCCCCTTAGTCATTTTCACCATTTTTCGAGTAACACCGCCCCCTTACTCATTTTCACCATTTTTTGAGTAACACCCCCCCCTTAGTCATATTCACCATTTTTCGAGTAACACCCCCCCCTTACTCATTTTCACCATTTTTTGAGTAACACCCCCCCCCTTACTCATTTTCACCATTTTTCGAGTAACACCCCCCCCTTAGTCATTTTCACCATTTTTTGAGTAACACCCCCCCCCTTACTCATTTTCACCATTTTTCGAGTAACATCCCCCCCTTACTCATTTTAGGCATTTTTAAAGTAACACCCCCACCTTACTCATTTTCACCATTTTTCGAGTAACACCCCCCCCCTTACTCATTTTAGGCATTTTTTGAGTAACACCGCCCCCTTACTAATTTTCACCATTTTTTGAGTAACACCCCCCCCTTAGTCATTTTCACTATTTTTCGAGTAACACCCCCCCCCCTTACTCATTTTCACCATTTTTTGAGTAACACCCACCCCTTACTCATTTTCACCATTTTTCGAGTAACACCCCCCCCTTACTCATTTTAGGCATTTTTCGAGTAACACCCCCCCCTTAGTCATTTTCACCATTTTTCGAGTAACACCGCCCCCTTACTCATTTTCACCATTTTTTGAGTAACACCCCCCCCTTAGTCATTTTCACTATTTTTCGAGTAACACCCCCCCCCTTAGTCATTTTCACCATTTTTCGAGTAACACCCCCCCCTTACTCATTTTAGGTATTTTTCGAGTAACACCCCCCCCTTAGTCATTTTCACCATTTTTCGAGTAACACCCCCCCCTTACTCATTTTAGGTATTTTTCGAGTAACACCCCCCCCTTAGTCATTTTCACCATTTTTCGAGTAACACCCCCCCCCTTACTCATTTTCACCATTTTTCGAGTAACACCCCCCCCTTAGTCATTTTCACCATTTTTCGAGTAACACCCTGTTTAGTCATTTTCACCATTTTTCGAGTAACACCCCCCCCTTACTCATTTTCACTATTTTTCGAGTAACACCCCCCCCCTTACTCATTTTAGGCATTTTTCGAGTAACACCCCCCCCTTAGTCATTTTCACCATTTTTCGAATAACACCCCCCCCCTTACTCATTTTAGGCATTTTTCGAGTAACACCTCCCCCTTAGTCATTTTCACCATTTTTCGATTAACACCCCCCCCCTTATTCATTTTCACCATTTTGTGAGTAACACCCCCCCCCTTACTCATTTTCACCATTTTTCGAGTAACACCCCCCCCCTTACTCATTTTAGGCATTTTTCGAGTAACACCCCCCCCTTAGTCATTTTCACCATTTTTCGAGTAACACCCCCCCCTTACTCATTTTCACCATTTTTTGAATAACAAACCCCCCCCTTACTCATTTTAGGCATTTTTCGAGTAACACCCCCCCCTTACTCTTTTTCACCATTTTTTGAATAACACCCCCCCCTTACTCATTTTCACCATTTTTTGAGTAACACCCCCCCCTTACTCATTTTAGGCATTTTTCGAGTAACACCCCCCCCTTACTCATTTTCACCATTTTTTGAGTAACACCCCCCCCTTAGTCATTTTCACCATTTTTCGAGTAACACCCCCCCCTTACTCATTTTCACCATTTTTCGAGTAACACCCCCCCCCTTACTCATTTTAGGCATTTTTCGAGTAACACCCCCCCCTTACTCATTTTCACCATTTTTCGAGTAACACCCCCCCCCTTAGTCATTTTCACCATTTTTCGAGTAACACCCCCCCCCTTACTCATTTTCACCATTTTTTGAGTAACACCCCCCCCTTACTCATTTTCACCATTTTTCGGGTAACACCCCCCCCTTACTCATTTTAGGCATTTTTCGAGTAACACCCCCCCCTTAGTCATTTTCACCATTTTTCGAGTAACACCCCCCCTTAGTCATTTTCACCATTTTTCGAGTAACACCGCCCCCTTAGTCATTTTCACTATTTTTCGAGTAACACCCCCCCCCTTAGTCATTTTCACCATTTTTTGAGTAACACCCCCCCCTTACTCATTTTCACCATTTTTCGAGTAACACCCCCCCCTTACTCATTTTAGGCATTTTTAAAGTAACACCCCCCCCCTTACTCATTTTCACCATTTTTTGAGTAACACCGCCCCCTTACTAATTTTCACCATTTTTCGAGTAACACCCCCCCTTACTCATTTTCACCATTTTTTGAGTAACACCCCCCCCTTACTCATTTTCACCATTTTTCGAGTAACACCCCCCCCCTTACTCATTTTAGGCATTTTTCGAGTAACACCCCCCCCCTTAGTCATTTTTCACCATTTTTCGAGTAACACCCCCCCCCTTAGTCATTTTCACCATTTTTCGAGTAACACCGCCCCCTTACTCATTTTCACCATTTTTTGAGTAACACCCCCCCCCTTAGTCATTTTCACTATTTTTCGAGTAACACCCCCCCCTTACTCATTTTAGGCATTTTTCGAGTAACACCCCCCCCTTACTCATTTTCACCATTTTTCGAGTAACACCCCCCCCTTAGTCATTTTCACCATTTTTCGAGTAACACCCCCCTTACTCATTTTCACCATTTTTGAAGTAACACCCCCCCCTTACTCATTTTCACCATTTTTCGAGTAACACCCCCCCCTTAGTCATTTTCACCATTTTTCGAGTAACACCCCCCCACCCTTACTCATTTTCACCATTTTTTGAGTAACACCCCCCCCTTACTCATTTTCACCATTTTTCGAGTAACACCCCCCCCTTAGTCATTTTCACCATTTTTTGAGTAACACCCCCCCCTTACTCATTTTAACCATTTTTCGAGTAACACCCCCCCCCCTTACTCATTTTAGGCATTTTTAAAGTAACACCCCCCCCTTACTCATTTTCACCATTTTTCGAGTAACACCCCCCCCCTTACTCATTTTAGGCATTTTTTGAGTAACACCGCCCCCTTACTAATTTTAGGCATTTTTCGAGTAACACCCCCCCCTTACTCATTTTCACCATTTTTCGAGTAACACCTTAGTCATTTTCACCATTTTTCGAGTAACACCCCCCCCTTACTCATTTTCACCATTTTTGAAGTAACACCCCCCCCTTACTCATTTTCACCATTTTTCGAGTAACACCCCCCCCTTAGTCATTTTCACCATTTTTCGAGTAACACCCCCCCCTTACTCATTTTAGGCATTTTTCGAGTAACACCCCCCCCTTAGTCATATTCACCATTTTTCGAGTAACACCCCCCCCTTACTCATTTTCACCATTTTTTGAGTAACACCCCCCCCTTACTCATTTTCACCATTTTTCGAGTAACACCCCCCCCTTAGTCATTTTCACCATTTTTTGAGTAACACCCCCCCCTTACTCATTTTCACCATTTTTCGAGTAACATCCCCCCCTTACTCATTTTAGGCATTTTTAAAGTAACACCCCCCCCTTACTCATTTTCACCATTTTTCGAGTAACACCCCCCCCTTACTCATTTTAGGCATTTTTTGAGTAACACCGCCCCCTTACTAATTTTCACCATTTTTTGAGTAACACCCCCCCCTTAGTCATTTTCACTATTTTTCGAGTAACACCCCCCCCCTTACTCATTTTCACCATTTTTTGAGTAACACCCACCCCTTACTCATTTTCACCATTTTTCGAGTAACACCCCCCCCCTTACTCATTTTAGGCATTTTTCGAGTAACACCCCCCCCTTAGTCATTTTCACCATTTTTCGAGTAACACCGCCCCCTTACTCATTTTCACCATTTTTTGAGTAACACCCCCCCCTTAGTCATTTTCACTATTTTTCGAGTAACACCCCCCCCTTAGTCATTTTCACCATTTTTCGAGTAACACCCCCCCCTTACTCATTTTAGGTATTTTTCGAGTAACACCCCCCCCCTTAGTCATTTTCACCATTTTTCGAGTAACACCCCCCCCTTACTCATTTTAGGTATTTTTCGAGTAACACCCCCCCCTTAGTCATTTTCACCATTTTTCGAGTAACACCCCCCCCCTTACTCATTTTCACCATTTTTCGAGTAACACCCCCCCCTTAGTCATTTTCACCATTTTTCGAGTAACACCCTGTTTAGTCATTTTCACCATTTTTCGAGTAACACCCCCCCCTTACTCATTTTCACTATTTTTCGAGTAACACCCCCCCCCCTTACTCATTTTAGGCATTTTTCGAGTAACACCCCCCCCCTTAGTCATTTTAACCATTTTTCGAATAACACCCCCCCCTTACTCATTTTAGGCATTTTTCGAGTAACACCTCCCCCTTAGTCATTTTCACCATTTTTCGATTAACACCCCCCCCCTTATTCATTTTCACCATTTTGTGAGTAACACCCCCCCCCTTACTCATTTTCACCATTTTTCGAGTAACACCCCCCCCTTACTCATTTTAGGCATTTTTCGAGTAACACCCCCCCCTTAGTCATTTTCACCATTTTTCGAGTAACACCCCCCCCCTTACTCATTTTCACCATTTTTTGAATAACAACCCCCCCCTTGATCATTTTCACCATTTTTCGAGTAACACCCCCCCCTTAATCATTTTAGGCATTTGTCGAGTAACACCCCCCCCTTACTCATTTTAGGCATTTTTCGAGTAACACCCCCCCCTTAGTCATTTTCACCATTTTTTGAGTAACACCCCCCCCCCCTTAGTCATTTTCACCATTTTTTGAGTAACACCCCCCCCTTACTCATTTTCACCATTTTTCGAGTAACACCCCCCCCCTTACTCATTTTAGGCATTTTTCGAGTAACACCCCCCCCCTTACTCATTTTCACCATTTTTCGAGTAACACCCCCCCCTTAGTCATTTTCACCATTTTTCGAGTAACACCCCCCCCTTACTCATTTTCACCATTTTTTGAGTAACACCCCCCCCTTACTCATTTTCACCATTTTTCGAATAACACCCCCCCCTTACTCATTTTAGGCATTTTTCGAGTAACACCCCCCCCTTAGTCATTTTCACCATTTTTCGAGTAACACCCCCCCTTAGTCATTTTCACCATTTTTCGAGTAACACCGCCCCCTTACTCATTTTCACCATTTTTTGAGTAACACCCCCCCCTTAGTCATTTTCACTATTTTTCGAGTAACACCCCCCCCTTAGTCATTTTCACCATTTTTTGAGTAACACCCCCCCCTTACTCATTTTCACCATTTTTCGAGTAACACCCCCCCCTTACTCATTTTAGGCATTTTTTGAGTAACACCGCCCCCTTACTAATTTTCACCATTTTTCGAGTAACACCCCCCCCTTAATCATTTTCACTATTTTTCGAGTAACACCCCCCCTTACTCATTTTCACCATTTTTTGAGTAACACCCCCCCCTTATTCATTTTCACCATTTTTCGAGTAACACCCCCCCCTTAGTCATTTTCACCATTTTTCGAGTAACACCCCCCCCTTAGTCATTTTCACCATTTTTCGAGTAACACCGCCCCCTTACTCATTTTCACCATTTTTCGAGTAACACCCCCCCTTACTCATTTTCACCATTTTTCGAGTAACACCCCCCCCTTAGTCATTTTCACCATTTTTCGAGTAACACCCCCCCCCTTACTCATTTTCACCATTTTTTGAGTAACATCCCCCCCCTTACTCATTTTCACCATTTTTTGACTAACACCCCCCCCCTTACTCATTTTAGGCATTTTTCGAGTAACACCCCCCCCTTACTCTTTTTCACCATTTTTTGAATAACACCCCCCCCTTACTCATTTTCACCATTTTTTGAGTAACACCCCCCCCTTACTCATTTTAGGCATTTTTCGAGTAACACCCCCCCCTTACTCATTTTCACCATTTTTTGAGTAACACCCCCCCCCTTAGTCATTTTCACCATTTTTCGAGTAACACCCCCCCCCTTACTCATTTTCACCATTTTTCGAGTAACACCCCCCCCCCTTACTCATTTTAGGCATTTTTCGAGTAACACCCCCCCCCTTACTCATTTTCACCATTTTTCGAGTAACACCCCCCCCTTAGTCATTTTCACCATTTTTCGAGTAACACCCCCCCCTTACTCATTTTCACCATTTTTTGAGTAACACCCCCCCCTTACTCATTTTCACCATTTTTCGGGTAACACCCCCCCCCTTACTCATTTTAGGCATTTTTCGAGTAACACCCCCCCTTAGTCATTTTCACCATTTTTCGAGTAACACCCCCCCTTAGTCATTTTCACCATTTTTCGAGTAACACCGCCCCCTTAGTCATTTTCACTATTTTTCGAGTAACACCCCCCCCCTTAGTCATTTTCACCATTTTTTGAGTAACACCCCCCCCTTACTCATTTTCACCATTTTTCGAGTAACACCCCCCCCCTTACTCATTTTAGGCATTTTTAAAGTAACACCCCCCCCTTACTCATTTTCACCATTTTTTGAGTAACACCGCCCCCTTACTAATTTTCACCATTTTTCGAGTAACACCCCCCCTTACTCATTTTCACCATTTTTTGAGTAACACCCCCCCCTTACTCATTTTCACCATTTTTCGAGTAACACCCCCCCCCTTACTCATTTTAGGCATTTTTCGAGTAACACCCCCCCCTTAGTCATTTTCACCATTTTTCGAGTAACACCCCCCCCTTAGTCATTTTCACCATTTTTCGAGTAACACCGCCCCCTTACTCATTTTCACCATTTTTTGAGTAACACCCCCCCCCTTAGTCATTTTCACTATTTTTCGAGTAACACCCCCCCCTTACTCATTTTAGGCATTTTTCGAGTAACACCCCCCCTTACTCATTTTCACCATTTTTCGAGTAACACCCCCCCTTAGTCATTTTCACCATTTTTCGAGTAACACCCCCCCTTACTCATTTTCACCATTTTTGAAGTAACACCCCCCCCTTACTCATTTTCACCATTTTTCGAGTAACACCCCCCCCTTAGTCATTTTCACCATTTTTCGAGTAACACCCCCCCACCCTTACTCATTTTCACCATTTTTTGAGTAACACCCCCCCCTTACTCATTTTCACCATTTTTCGAGTAACACCCCCCCCTTAGTCATTTTCACCATTTTTTGAGTAACACCCCCCCCCTTACTCATTTTAACCATTTTTCGAGTAACACCCCCCCCCCTTACTCATTTTAGGCATTTTTAAAGTAACACCCCCCCCTTACTCATTTTCACCATTTTTCGAGTAACACCCCCCCCTTACTCATTTTAGGCATTTTTTGAGTAACACCGCCCCCTTACTAATTTTAGGCATTTTTCGAGTAACACCCCCCCCCTTACTCATTTTCACCATTTTTCGAGTAACACCCCCCCTTAGTCATTTTCACCATTTTTCGAGTAACACCCCCCCCCTTACTCATTTTCACCATTTTTGAAGTAACACCCCCCCCCTTACTCATTTTCACCATTTTTCGAGTAACACCCCCCCCTTAGTCATTTTCACCATTTTTCGAGTAACACCCCCCCCTTACTCATTTTAGGCATTTTTCGAGTAACACCCCCCCCTTAGTCATTTTCACCATTTTTCGAGTAACACCCCCCCCCTTACTCATTTTCACCATTTTTTGAGTAACACCCCCCCCTTACTCATTTTCACCATTTTTCGAGTAACACCCCCCCCCTTAGTCATTTTCACCATTTTTTGAGTAACACCCCCCCCTTACTCATTTTCACCATTTTTCGAGTAACATCCCCCCCTTACTCATTTTAGGCATTTTTAAAGTAACACCCCCCCCCTTACTCATTTTCACCATTTTTCGAGTAACACCCCCCCCCTTACTCATTTTAGGCATTTTTTGAGTAACACCGCCCCCTTACTAATTTTCACCATTTTTTGAGTAACACCCCCCCCTTAGTCATTTTCACTATTTTTCGAGTAACACCCCCCCCCCTTACTCATTTTCACCATTTTTTGAGTAACACCCACCCCTTAGTCATTTTCACCATTTTTCGAGTAACACCCCCCCCTTACTCATTTTAGGTATTTTTCGAGTAACACCCCCCCCTTACTCATTTTAGGCATTTTTCGAGTAACACCCCCCCCTTAGTCATTTTCACCATTTTTCGAGTAACACCCCCCCCTTACTCATTTTAGGTATTTTTCGAGTAACACCCCCCCCTTAGTCATTTTCACCATTTTTCGAGTAACACCCCCCCCTTACTCATTTTCACCATTTTTCGAGTAACACCCCCCCCCTTAGTCATTTTCACCATTTTTCGAGTAACACCCCCCCCCTTACTCATTTTCACCATTTTTCGAGTAACACCCCCCCCCTTAGTCATTTTCACCATTTTTCGAGTAACACCCTGCTTAGTCATTTTCACCATTTTTCGAGTAACACCCCCCCCTTACTCATTTTCACCATTTTTCGAGTAACACCCCCCCCCTTACTCATTTTAGGCATTTTTAAAGTAACACCCCCCCCTTACTCATTTTCACCATTTTTTGAGTAACACCGCCCCCTTACTCATTTCACCATTTTTCGAGTAACACCCCCCCCTTACTCATTTTCACCATTTTTTGAGTAACACCCCCCCCTTACTCATTTTCACCATTTTTCGAGTAACACCCCCCCCTTACTCATTTTCACCATTTTTTGAGTAACACCCCCCCCTTACTCATTTTCACCATTTTTCGAGTAACACCCCCCCCCTTACTCATTTTAGGCATTTTTCGAGTAACACCCCCCCCTTAGTCATTTTCACCATTTTTCGAGTAACACCCCCCCCTTAGTCATTTTCACCATTTTTCGAGTAACACCGCCCCCTTACTCATTTTCACCATTTTTTGAGTAACACCCCCCCCTTTGTCATTTTCACTATTTTTCGAGTAACACCCCCCCCTTACTCATTTTAGGCATTTTTCGAGTAACACCCCCCCTTACTCATTTTCACCATTTTTCGAGTAACACCCCCCCTTAGTCATTTTCACCATTTTTCGAGTAACACCCCCCCCCTTACTCATTTTCACCATTTTTGAATTAACACCCCCCCCTTACTCATTTTCACCATTTTTCGAGTAACACCCCCCCCTTAGTCATTTTCACCATTTTTCGAGTAACACCCCCCACCCTTACTCATTTTCACCATTTTTTGAGTAACACCCCCCCCTTACTCATTTTCACCATTTTTCGAGTAACACCCCCCCCTTAGTCATTTTCACCATTTTTTGAGTAACACCCCCCCCTTACTCATTTTCACCATTTTTCGAGTAACACCCCCCCCCTTACTCATTTTAGGCATTTTTAAAGTAACACCCCCCCCTTACTCATTTTCACCATTTTTCGAGTAACACCCCCCCCCCTTACTCATTTTAGGCATTTTTCGAGTAACACCCCCCCCTTAGTCATTTTCACCATTTTTCGAGTAACACCGCCCCCTTACTCATTTTCACCATTTTTTGAGTAACACCCCCCCCTTAGTCATTTTCACTATTTTTCGAGTAACACCCCCCCCTTAGTCATTTTCACCATTTTTCGAGTAACACCCCCCCCTTACTCATTTTAGGTATTTTTCGAGTAACACCCCCCCCTTAGTCATTTTCACCATTTTTCGAGTAACACCCCCCCCTTACTCATTTTAGGTATTTTTCGAGTAACACCCCCCCCCTTAGTCATTTTCACCATTTTTCGAGTAACACCCCCCCCCTTACTCATTTTCACCATTTTTCGAGTAACACCCCCCCCTTAGTCATTTTCACCATTTTTCGAGTAACACCCTGCTTAGTCATTTTCACCATTTTTCGAGTAACACCCCCCCCCTTACTCATTTTCACCATTTTTCGAGTAACACCCCCCCCTTACTCATTTTAGGCATTTTTAAAGTAACACCCCCCCCTTACTCATTTTCACCATTTTTTGAGTAACACCGCCCCCTTACTCATTTTCACCATTTTTCGAGTAACACCCCCCCCTTACTCATTTTCACCATTTTTTGAGTAACACCCCCCCCTTACTCATTTTCACCATTTTTCGAGTAACACCCCCCCCCTTACTCATTTTCACCATTTTTTGAGTAACACCCCCCCCCTTACTCATTTTCACCATTTTTCGAGTAACACCCCCCCCCTTACTGATTTTAGGCATTTTTCGAGTAACACCCCCCCCCTTAGTCATTTTCACC
>CM076467.1:24317682-24354141 GCA_038419695.1 Scomberomorus guttatus | reverse complement strand
GAGAGTCAGACAGAGAGTCAGACAGAGAGTCTGACAGAGAGGTCAGACAGAGAGTCAGACAGAGAGTCTGACAGAGAGTCTGACAGAGAGTCAGACAGAGAGTCTGACAGAGAGTCAGACAGAGAGTCTGACAGAGAGTCTGACAGAGTCTGACTCTGAGTCTGACAGAGAGTCAGACAGAGAGTCTGACAGAGTCTGACAGAGAGTCTGACAGAGAGTCTGACAGAGAGTCAGACAGAGAGTCTGACAGAGAGTCTGACAGAGAGTCTGACAGAGTCTGACAGAGAGTCTGACAGAGAGTCAGACAGAGAGTCAGACAGAGAGTCAGACAGAGAGTCAGACAGAGAGTCTGACAGAGTCTGACAGAGTCTGACAGAGAGTCAGACAGAGAGTCAGACAGAGAGTCTGACAGAGTCTGACAGAGAGTCTGACAGAGAGTCAGACAGAGAGTCTGACAGACAGAGAGTCTGACAGAGAGTCTGACAGAGTCTGACAGAGAGTCTGACAGAGAGTCAGACAGAGAGTCAGACAGAGAGTCTGACAGAGTCAGACAGAGAGTCTGACAGAGAGTCTGACAGAGTCTGACAGAGAGTCTGACAGAGAGTCAGACAGAGAGTCTGACAGAGTCTGACACAGAGAGTCTGACAGAGAGTCTGACAGAGAGTCAGACAGAGAGTCAGACAGAGAGTCAGACAGAGAGTCAGACAGAGAGTCAGACAGAGAGTCTGACAGAGAGTCTGACAGAGTCTGACAGAGTCTGACAGAGAGTCTGACAGAGAGTCAGACAGAGAGTCTGACAGAGAGTCTGACAGAGTCTGACAGAGAGTCTGACAGAGAGTCAGACAGAGAGTCTGACAGAGAGTCTGACAGAGTCTGACAGAGAGTCTGACAGAGAGTCAGACAGAGAGTCTGACAGAGAGTCTGACAGAGAGTCTGACAGAGAGTCAGACAGAGAGTCAGACAGAGAGTCTGACAGAGAGTCTGACAGAGTCTGACAGAGAGTCTGACAGAGAGTCAGACAGAGAGTCTGACAGAGAGTCTGACAGAGTCTGACAGAGAGTCTGACAGAGAGTCAGACAGAGAGTCTGACAGAGTCTGACAGAGAGTCTGACAGAGAGTCAGACAGAGAGTCTGACAGAGAGTCTGACAGAGAGTCAGACAGAGAGTCAGACAGAGAGTCTGACAGAGAGTCAGACAGAGAGTCTGACAGAGAGTCTGACAGAGAGTCTGACAGAGTCTGACAGAGAGAGTCTGACAGAGAGTCTGACAGAGTCTGACAGAGAGTCTGACAGAGAGTCAGACAGAGTCTGACAGAGTCTGACAGAGAGTCAGACAGAGAGTCAGACAGAGTCTGACAGAGTCTGACAGAGAGTCTGACAGAGAGTCTGACAGAGAGTCAGACAGAGAGTCAGACAGAGAGTCTGACAGAGAGTCAGACAGAGAGTCTGACAGAGAGTCTGACAGAGAGTCTGACAGAGAGTCTGACAGAGAGTCTGACAGAGTCTGACAGAGAGTCTGACAGAGTCTGACAGAGAGTCTGACAGAGAGTCAGACAGAGTCTGACAGAGAGTCTGACAGAGAGTCAGACAGAGAGTCTGACAGAGAGTCAGACAGAGTCAGACAGAGTCTGACAGAGAGTCAGACAGAGAGTCTGACAGAGTCTGACAGAGTCAGACAGAGAGTCTGACAGAGAGTCTGACAGAGTCTGACTCTGAGTCTGACAGAGAGTCAGACAGAGAGTCTGACAGAGAGTCTGACAGAGTCTGACTCTGAGTCTGACAGAGAGTCAGACAGAGAGTCTGACAGAGTCTGACAGAGAGTCTGACAGAGAGTCTGACAGAGAGTCAGACAGAGAGTCTGACAGAGAGTCTGACAGAGAGTCTGACAGAGTCTGACAGAGAGTCTGACAGAGAGTCAGACAGAGAGTCTGACAGAGAGTCTGACAGAGTCTGACAGAGAGTCAGACAGAGAGTCAGACAGAGAGTCTGACAGAGAGTCAGACAGAGAGTCAGACAGAGAGTCTGACAGAGTCTGACAGAGTCTGACAGAGAGTCAGACAGAGAGTCAGACAGAGAGTCTGACAGAGTCTGACAGAGAGTCTGACAGAGAGTCAGACAGAGAGTCTGACAGAGAGTCTGACAGAGAGTCTGACAGAGTCTGACAGAGAGTCTGACAGAGAGTCAGACAGAGAGTCTGACAGAGAGTCTGACAGAGAGTCAGACAGAGAGTCTGACAGAGTCAGACAGAGAGTCTGACAGAGAGTCTGACAGAGTCAGACAGAGAGTCTGACAGAGAGTCTGACAGAGAGTCAGACAGAGAGTCTGACAGAGAGTCAGACAGAGAGTCTGACAGAGTCTGACAGAGAGTCTGACAGAGAGTCTGACAGAGAGTCTGACAGAGAGTCAGACAGAGAGTCAGACAGAGAGTCAGACAGAGAGTCAGACAGAGAGTCTGACAGAGAGTCAGACAGAGTCTGACAGAGTCTGACAGAGAGTCAGACAGAGAGTCTGACAGAGAGTCTGACAGAGTCAGACAGAGAGTCTGACAGAGAGTCTGACAGAGAGTCTGACAGAGAGTCTGACAGAGAGGCAGACAGAGAGTCTGACAGAGTCTGACAGAGAGTCTGACAGAGAGTCAGACAGAGAGTCTGACAGAGAGTCTGACAGAGAGTCAGACAGAGAGTCAGACAGAGAGTCTGACAGAGAGTCTGACAGAGAGTCTGACAGAGAGTCTGACAGAGAGTCTGACAGAGTCTGACAGAGAGTCTGACAGAGAGTCAGACAGAGAGTCTGACAGAGAGTCTGAAAGAGAGTCAAACAGAGAGTCTGACAGAGAGTCAGACAGAGAGTCTGACAGAGAGTCAGACAGAGAGTCTGACAGAGAGTCTGACATAGAGTCAGACAGAGAGTCAGACAGAGAGTCTGACAGAGAGTCAGACAGAGAGTCAGACAGAGAGTCAGACAGAGAGTCTGACAGAGAGTCTGACAGAGAGTCAGACAGAGAGTCAGACAGAGAGTCAGACAGAGAGTCAGACAGAGAGTCAGACAGAGAGTCAGACAGAGAGTCTGACAGAGAGTCAGACAGAGAGTCAGACAGAGAGTCAGACAGAGAGTCTGACAGAGTCTGACAGAGTCTGACAGAGAGTCTGACAGAGAGTCAGACAGAGAGTCAGACAGAGAGTCTGACAGAGAGTCTGACAGAGAGTCAGACAGAGAGTCAGACAGAGAGTCAGACAGAGAGTCAGACAGAGAGTCTGACAGAGAGTCTGACAGAGTCTGACAGAGTCTGACAGAGAGTCTGACAGAGTCTGACAGAGAGTCTGACAGAGAGTCAGACAGAGAGTCAGACAGAGAGTCTGACAGAGAGTCTGACAGAGAGTCTGACAGAGAGTCAGACAGAGAGTCAGACAGAGAGTCTGACAGAGTCTGACAGAGAGTCTGACAGAGAGTCTGACAGAGAGTCTGACAGAGAGTCTGACAGAGAGTCTGACAGAGTCTGACAGAGAGTCTGACAGAGAGTCAGACAGAGAGTCAGACAGAGAGTCTGACAGAGTCTGACAGAGAGTCAGACAGAGAGTCTGACAGAGTCTGACTCTGAGTCTGACAGAGAGTCAGACAGAGAGTCTGACAGAGAGTCTGACAGAGAGTCAGACAGAGAGTCAGACAGAGAGTCAGACAGAGAGTCAGACAGAGAGTCAGACAGAGAGTCTGACAGAGAGTCTGACAGAGAGTCTGACAGAGAGTCAGACAGAGAGTCTGACAGAGAGTCTGACAGAGTCTGACAGAGAGTCTGACAGAGTCTGACAGAGAGTCAGACAGAGAGTCAGACAGAGAGTCTGACAGAGAGTCTGACAGAGAGTCAGACAGAGAGTCTGACAGAGAGTCTGACAGAGAGTCTGACAGGAGTCAGACAGAGAGTCTGACAGAGAGTCTGACAGAGAGTCTGACAGAGAGTCTGACAGAGAGTCAGACAGAGAGTCTGACAGAGAGTCAGACAGAGAGTCTGACAGAGTCTGACAGAGAGTCTGACAGAGAGTCAGACAGAGAGTCTGACAGAGAGTCTGACAGAGAGTCAGACAGAGAGTCAGACAGAGAGTCTGACAGAGAGTCTGACAGAGAGTCTGACAGAGAGTCTGACAGAGAGTCTGACAGAGTCTGACAGAGAGTCTGACAGAGAGTCAGACAGAGAGTCTGACAGAGAGTCTGACAGAGAGTCAAACAGAGAGTCTGACAGAGAGTCAGACAGAGAGTCTGACAGAGAGTCTGACAGAGTCTGACAGAGAGTCAGACAGAGAGTCAGACAGAGAGTCTGACAGAGAGTCTGACAGAGAGTCTGACAGAGTCTGACAGAGAGTCTGACAGAGAGTCAGACAGAGTCTGACAGAGTCTGACAGAGAGTCTGACAGAGAGTCTGACAGAGAGTCAGACAGAGAGTCTGACAGAGAGTCTGACAGAGAGTCAGACAGAGAGTCAGACAGAGAGTCTGACAGAGAGTCTGACAGAGAGTCAGACAGAGAGTCTGACAGAGAGTCTGACAGAGAGTCTGACAGAGAGTCTGACAGAGTCTGACAGAGAGTCTGACAGAGAGTCAGACAGAGTCTGACAGAGTCTGACAGAGAGTCAGACAGAGAGTCAGACAGAGAGTCAGACAGAGAGTCAGACAGAGAGTCAGACAGAGAGTCTGACAGAGAGTCAGACAGAGAGTCTGACAGAGGTCTGACAGAGAGTCAGACAGAGAGTCTGACAGAGAGTCTGACAGAGTCTGACAGAGAGTCTGACAGAGAGTCTGACAGAGAGTCAGACAGAGAGTCAGACAGAGAGTCTGACAGAGAGTCTGACAGAGAGAGTCAGACAGAGAGTCTGACAGAGAGTCTGACAGAGAGTCTGACAGAGTCAGACAGAGAGTCTGACAGAGAGTCTGACAGAGAGTCTGACAGAGAGTCTGACAGAGAGTCAGACAGAGAGTCTGACAGAGAGTCAGACAGAGAGTCTGACAGAGTCTGACAGAGAGTCTGACAGAGAGTCAGACAGAGAGTCTGACAGAGAGTCTGACAGAGAGTCAGACAGAGAGTCAGACAGAGAGTCTGACAGAGAGTCTGACAGAGAGTCTGACAGAGAGTCTGACAGAGTCTGACAGAGAGTCTGACAGAGAGTCAGACAGAGAGTCTGACAGAGAGTCTGAAAGAGAGTCAAACAGAGAGTCTGACAGAGAGTCAGACAGAGAGTCTGACAGAGAGTCTGACAGAGAGTCTGACAGAGAGTCAGACAGAGAGTCAGACAGAGAGTCTGACAGAGAGTCTGACAGAGAGTCTGACAGAGTCTGACAGAGAGTCGGACAGAGAGTCAGACAGAGTCTGACAGAGTCTGACAGAGAGTCTGACAGAGAGTCTGACAGAGAGTCAGACAGAGAGTCTGACAGAGAGTCTGACAGAGAGTCAGACAGAGAGTCAGACAGAGAGTCTGACAGAGAGTCTGACAGAGAGTCAGACAGAGAGTCTGACAGAGAGTCTGACAGAGAGTCTGACAGAGTCTGACAGAGAGTCTGACAGAGAGTCAGACAGAGTCTGACAGAGTCTGACAGAGAGTCAGACAGAGAGTCAGACAGAGTCTGACAGAGTCTGACAGAGAGTCTGACAGAGAGTCTGACAGAGAGTCAGACAGAGAGTCAGACAGAGAGTCTGACAGAGAGTCAGACAGAGAGTCTGACAGAGAGTCTGACAGAGAGTCTGACAGAGTCAGACAGAGAGTCAGACAGAGAGTCAGACAGAGAGTCTGACAGAGAGTCAGACAGAGAGTCTGACAGAGAGTCTGACAGAGAGTCAGACAGAGAGTCAGACAGAGAGTCTGACAGAGAGTCAGACAGAGAGTCTGACAGAGAGTCTGACAGAGAGTCTGACAGAGAGTCTGACAGAGTCAGACAGAGAGTCTGACAGAGAGTCTGACAGAGAGTCAGACAGAGAGTCTGACAGAGAGTCAGACAGAGAGTCTGACAGAGAGTCAGACAGAGAGTCTGACAGAGAGTCAGACAGAGAGTCAGACAGAGAGTCTGACAGAGAGTCAGACAGAGAGTCTGACAGAGAGTCTGACAGAGAGTCAGACAGAGAGTCTGACAGAGAGTCTGACAGAGAGTCTGACAGAGAGTCAGACAGAGAGTCTGACAGAGAGTCAGACAGAGAGTCTGACAGAGAGTCTGACATAGAGTCAGACAGAGAGTCAGACAGAGAGTCTGACAGAGAGTCTGACAGAGAGTCTGACAGAGAGTCTGACAGAGAGTCAGACAGAGAGTCTGACAGAGAGTCTGACAGAGTCTGACAGAGTCTGACAGAGAGTCTGACAGAGAGTCAGACAGAGAGTCTGACAGAGAGTCTGACAGAGAGTCAGACAGAGTCAGACAGAGAGTCAGACAGAGAGTCAGACAGAGAGTCTGACAGAGTCTGACAGAGTCTGACAGAGTCTGACAGAGTCTGACAGAGAGTCTGACAGAGAGTCAGACAGAGAGTCAGACAGAGAGTCAGACAGAGAGTCTGACAGAGAGTCTGACAGAGAGTCAGACAGAGAGTCTGACAGAGAGTCAGACAGAGTCTGACAGAGAGTCAGACAGAGAGTCAGACAGAGAGTCTGACAGAGAGTCAGACAGAGAGTCTGACAGAGAGTCAGACAGAGTCAGACAGAGAGTCAGACAGAGAGTCTGACAGAGTCTGACAGAGAGTCAGACAGAGAGTCAGACAGAGAGTCTGACAGAGAGTCAGACAGAGAGTCAGACAGAGAGTCTGACAGAGAGTCAGACAGAGAGTCAGACAGAGAGTCTGACAGAGAGTCAGACAGAGAGTCAGACAGAGAGTCTGACAGAGAGTCAGACAGAGAGTCAGACAGAGAGTCTGACAGAGAGTCAGACAGAGAGTCTGACAGAGAGTCTGACAGAGAGTCGGACAGAGAGTCAGACAGAGAGTCAGACAGAGAGTCAGACAGAGTCTGACAGAGAGTCAGACAGAGAGTCAGACAGAGAGTCAGGACAGAGAGTCTGACAGAGAGTCAGACAGAGTCTGACAGAGAGTCAGACAGAGTCAGACAGAGAGTCAGACAGAGAGTCAGACAGAGAGTCGGACAGAGAGTCTGACAGAGAGTCAGACAGAGTCAGACAGAGAGTCAGACAGAGAGTCTGACAGAGAGTCAGACAGAGAGTCAGACAGAGAGTCGGACAGAGAGTCGGACAGAGAGTCTGACAGAGAGTCAGACAGAGAGTCTGACAGAGAGTCAGACAGAGAGTCAGACAGAGAGTCAGACAGAGAGTCAGACAGAGTCTGACAGAGAGTCTGACAGAGAGTCAGACAGAGAGTCAGACAGAGAGTCTGACAGAGAGTCTGACAGAGAGTCTGACAGAGAGTCTGACAGAGAGTCAGACAGAGAGTCAGACAGAGAGTCTGACAGAGAGTCTGACAGAGAGTCTGACAGAGAGTCAGACAGAGAGTCTGACAGAGAGTCTGACAGAGAGTCAGACAGAGAGTCAGACAGAGTCTGACAGAGAGTCAGACAGAGAGTCAGACAGAGTCAGACAGAGAGTCAGACAGAGAGTCAGACAGAGAGTCAGACAGAGAGTCAGACAGAGAGTCTGACAGAGAGTCTGACAGAGAGTCTGACAGAGAGTCTGACAGAGAGTCTGACAGAGAGTCAGACAGAGAGTCAGACAGAGTCTGACAGAGAGTCTGACAGAGAGTCAGACAGAGAGTCAGACAGAGAGTCTGACAGAGAGTCTGACAGAGAGTCAGACAGAGAGTCAGACAGAGAGTCTGACAGAGAGTCAGACAGAGAGTCAGACAGAGTCAGACAGAGAGTCAGACAGAGTCAGACAGAGAGTCAGACAGAGTCTGACAGAGAGTCTGACAGAGAGTCAGACAGAGAGTCAGACAGAGTCAGACAGAGAGTCAGACAGAGAGTCAGACAGAGTCAGACAGAGAGTCAGACAGAGAGTCAGACAGAGAGTCTGACAGAGAGTCAGACAGAGAGTCGGACAGAGAGTCAGACAGAGAGTCAGACAGAGAGTCTGACAGAGAGTCTGACAGAGTCTGACAGAGAGTCAGACAGAGAGTCAGACAGGAGTCTGACAGAGTCTGACAGAGAGTCTGACAGAGTCTGACTCTGAGTCTGACAGAGAGTCAGACAGAGAGTCAGACAGAGAGTCAGACAGAGAGTCAGACAGAGTCTGACAGAGTCTGACAGAGAGTCTGACAGAGTCTGACTCTGAGTCTGACAGAGAGTCAGACAGAGAGTCAGACAGAGAGTCAGACAGAGAGTCTGACAGAGTCTGACAGAGTCTGACAGAAAGTCAGACAGAGAGTCAGACAGAGTCTGACAGAGTCTGACAGAGAGTCTGACAGAGAGTCAGACAGAGAGTCTGACAGAGAGTCAGACAGAGAGTCTGACAGAGTCTGACAGAGAGTCTGACAGAGAGTCTGACAGAGTCTGACTCTGAGTCTGACAGAGAGTCAGACAGAGAGTCAGACAGAGAGTCTGACAGAGAGTCAGACAGAGTCTGACAGAGTCTGACAGAGAGTCAGACAGAGAGTCTGACAGAGAGTCTGACAGAGAGTCTGACAGAGAGTCTGACAGAGAGTCTGACAGAGAGTCTGACAGAGAGTCTGACAGAGAGTCTGACAGAGAGTCTGACAGAGAGTCAGACAGAGAGTCAGACAGAGAGTCTGACAGAGAGTCTGACAGAGAGTCAGACAGAGAGTCAGACAGAGTCTGACAGAGAGTCAGACAGAGAGTCAGACAGAGAGTCTGACAGAGAGTCTGACAGAGAGTCTGACAGAGTCTGACAGAGTCTGACAGAGAGTCAGACAGAGAGTCTGACAGAGAGTCAGACAGAGTCTGACAGAGTCTGACAGAGAGTCAGACAGAGAGTCTGACAGAGAGTCAGACAGAGTCTGACAGAGTCTGACAGAGAGTCAGACAGAGAGTCAGACAGAGAGTCAGACAGAGAGTCTGACAGAGTCTGACAGAGAGTCAGACAGAGAGTCAGACAGAGAGTCAGGACAGAGAGTCTGACAGAGAGTCAGACAGAGAGTCTGACAGAGAGTCAGACAGAGTCAGACAGAGAGTCAGACAGAGAGTCGGACAGAGAGTCTGACAGAGAGTCAGACAGAGTCAGACAGAGAGTCTGACAGAGAGTCAGACAGAGAGTCAGACAGAGAGTCTGACAGAGAGTCGGACAGAGAGTCTGACAGAGAGTCAGACAAAGAGTCTGACAGAGAGTCAGACAGAGTCTGACAGAGTCTGACAGAGAGTCTGACAGAGAGTCTGACAGAGAGTCAGAAAGAGAGTCTGACAGAGAGTCAGACAGAGAGTCAGACAGAGAGTCTGACAGAGAGTCTGACAGAGTCTGACAGAAAGTCAGACAGAGAGTCAGACAGAGTCTGACAGAGTCTGACAGAGAGTCTGACAGAGAGTCAGACAGAGAGTCTGACAGAGAGTCAGACAGAGAGTCTGACAGAGGTCTGACAGAGAGTCTGACAGAGAGTCTGACAGAGTCTGACTCTGAGTCTGACAGAGAGTCAGACAGAGAGTCAGACAGAGAGTCTGACAGAGAGTCAGACAGAGTCTGACAGAGTCTGACAGAGAGTCTGACAGAGAGTCTGACAGAGTCTGACTCTGAGTCTGACAGAGAGTCAGACAGAGAGTCTGACAGAGAGTCTGACAGAGAGTCTGACAGAGAGTCTGACAGAGAGAGTCAGACAGAGAGTCAGACAGAGAGTCTGACAGAGAGTCTGACAGAGAGTCAGACAGAGAGTCAGACAGAGAGTCTGACAGGAGTCTGACAGAGAGTCAGACAGAGAGTCAGACAGAGAGTCTGACAGAGAGTCTGACAGAGAGTCTGACAGAGTCTGACAGAGTCTGACAGAGAGTCAGACAGAGAGTCTGACAGAGAGTCAGAGTCTGACAGAGTCTGACAGAGAGTCTGACAGAGAGTCAGACAGAGAGTCAGACAGAGAGTCTGACAGAGAGTCTGACAGAGAGTCTGACAGAGAGTCAGACAGAGAGTCAGACAGAGAGTCTGACAGAGAGTCAGACAGAGAGTCTGACAGAGAGTCAGACAGAGTCTGACAGAGTCTGACAGAGAGTCTGACAGAGAGTCAGACAGAGAGTCAGACAGAGTCTGACAGAGAGTCAGACAGAGAGTCTGACAGAGAGTCTGACAGAGAGTCTGACAGAGAGTCAGACAGAGAGTCAGACAGAGAGTCTGACAGAGAGTCTGACAGAGAGTCTGACAGAGTCTGACAGAGAGTCTGACAGAGAGTCAGACAGAGAGTCTGACAGAGAGTCAGACAGAGTCTGACAGAGTCTGACAGAGAGTCTGACAGAGAGTCAGACAGAGAGTCAGACAGAGAGTCTGACAGAGAGTCTGACAGAGAGTCTGACAGAGAGTCAGACAGAGTCTGACAGAGTCTGACAGAGAGTCTGACAGAGAGTCAGACAGAGAGTCTGACAGAGTCTGACAGAGAGTCAGACAGAGAGTCTGACAGAGAGTCAGACAGAGTCTGACAGAGTCTGACAGAGAGTCAGACAGAGAGTCTGACAGAGTCTGACAGAGAGTCTGACAGAGAGTCAGACAGAGTCTGACAGAGAGTCAGACAGAGAGTCAGACAGAGAGTCAGACAGAGAGTCAGACAGAGAGTCAGACAGAGAGTCAGACAGAGAGTCAGACAGAGAGTCTGACAGAGAGTCTGACAGAGAGTCAGACAGAGAGTCAGACAGAGAGTCAGACAGAGAGTCAGACAGAGAGTCTGACAGAGAGTCAGACAGAGAGTCTGACAGAGAGTCAGACAGAGAGTCTGACAGAGAGTCTGACAGAGAGTCAGACAGAGAGTCTGACAGAGAGTCAGACAGAGTCAGACAGAGAGTCAGACAGAGAGTCAGACAGAGAGTCTGACAGAGAGTCTGACAGAGTCTGACAGAGAGTCAGACAGAGAGTCAGACAGAGAGTCGGACAGCGAGTCAGACAGAGAGTCAGACAGAGTCTGACAGAGTCAGACAGAGTCTGACAGAGTCAGACAGAGAGTCAGACAGAGAGTCAGACAGAGAGTCAGACAGAGTCTGACAGAGTCTGACAGAGAGTCTGACAGAGTCTGACTCTGAGTCTGACAGAGAAGTCAGACAGAGAGTCAGACAGAGAGTCTGACAGAGTCTGACAGAGTCTGACAGAGAGTCAGACAGAGAGTCAGACAGAGTCTGACAGAGAGTCTGACAGAGAGTCTGACAGAGAGTCAGACAGAGAGTCAGACAGAGAGTCTGACAGAGAGTCTGACAGAGAGTCAGACAGAGAGTCAGACAGAGAGTCTGACAGAGAGTCAGACAGAGAGTCTGACAGAGAGTCTGACAGAGAGTCAGACAGAGAGTCAGACAGAGAGTCAGACAGAGAGTCTGACAGAGAGTCAGACAGAGAGTCTGACAGAGTCTGACAGAGAGTCTGACAGAGTCAGACAGAGAGTCTGACAGAGAGTCTGACAGAGTCTGACTCTGAGTCTGACAGAGAGTCAGACAGAGAGTCAGACAGAGAGTCTGACAGAGAGTCTGACAGAGAGTCTGACAGAGAGTCAGACAGAGAGTCTGACAGAGAGTCTGACAGAGAGTCAGACAGAGAGTCTGACAGAGAGTCTGACAGAGAGTCAGACAGAGAGTCAGACAGAGAGTCAGACAGAGGAGTCTGACAGAGAGTCAGACAGAGAGTCAGACAGAGAGTCTGACAGAGAGTCTGACAGAGTCTGACAGAGAGTCAGACAGAGAGTCAGACAGAGAGTCAGACAGAGAGTCAGACAGAGAGTCTGACAGAGAGTCAGACAGAGTCTGACAGAGTCTGACAGAGAGTCTGACAGAGAGTCAGACAGAGAGTCAGACAGAGAGTCAGACAGAGAGTCAGACAGAGAGTCAGACAGAGTCTGACAGAGTCTGACAGAGAGTCTGACAGAGAGTCAGACAGAGAGTCTGACAGAGTCTGACAGAGTCTGACAGAGAGTCAGACAGAGAGTCTGACAGAGAGTCAGACAGAGTCTGACAGAGTCTGACAGAGTCTGACAGAGAGTCAGACAGAGAGTCTGACAGAGTCTGACAGAGTCTGACAGAGAGTCAGACAGAGAGTCTGACAGAGAGTCAGACAGAGTCTGACAGAGTCTGACAGAGAGTCAGACAGAGAGTCTGACAGAGTCTGACAGAGAGTCTGACAGAGAGTCAGACAGAGTCTGACAGAGAGTCTGACAGAGAGTCAGACAGAGAGTCAGACAGAGAGTCAGACAGAGAGTCAGACAGAGAGTCAGACAGAGAGTCAGACAGAGAGTCTGACAGAGAGTCTGACAGAGAGTCAGACAGAGAGTCTGACAGAGAGTCAGACAGAGTCTGACAGAGAGTCAGACAGAGAGTCTGACAGAGAGTCAGACAGAGTCTGACAGAGTCTGACAGAGAGTCAGACAGAGAGTCAGACAGAGAGTCAGACAGAGAGTCTGACAGAGAGTCTGACAGAGAGTCAGACAGAGAGTCAGACAGAGAGTCTGACAGAGAGTCAGACAGAGAGTCGGACAGAGAGTCTGACAGAGAGTCTGACAGAGAGTCAGACAGAGAGTCAGACAGAGAGTCTGACAGAGAGTCAGACAGAGAGTCTGACAGAGTCTGACAGAGAGTCAGACAGAGAGTCTGACAGAGTCTGACAGAGAGTCTGACAGAGAGTCAGACAGAGTCTGACTCTGAGTCTGACAGAGAGTCAGACAGAGAGTCAGACAGAGAGTCTGACAGAGAGTCTGACAGAGTCTGACAGAGAGTCAGACAGAGAGTCTGACAGAGAGTCTGACAGAGAGTCAGACAGAGAGTCTGACAGAGAGTCTGACAGAGAGTCAGACAGAGAGTCAGACAGAGAGTCAGACAGAGAGTCTGACAGAGAGTCAGACAGAGAGTCAGACAGAGAGTCTGACAGAGAGTCTGACAGAGTCTGACAGAGAGTCAGACAGAGAGTCAGACAGAGAGTCAGACAGAGAGTCAGACAGAGAGTCTGACAGAGAGTCAGACAGGAAGAGTCTGACAGAGTCTGACAGAGAGTCTGACAGAGAGTCAGACAGAGAGTCAGACAGAGAGTCAGACAGAGAGTCAGACAGAGAGTCTGACAGAGAGTCTGACAGAGAGTCTGACAGAGAGTCTGACAGAGAGTCTGACAGAGTCTGACAGAGTCTGACAGAGAGTCAGACAGAGAGTCTGACAGAGAGTCAGACAGAGTCTGACAGAGTCTGACAGAGAGTCAGACAGAGAGTCTGACAGAGTCTGACAGAGTCTGACAGAGAGTCAGACAGAGAGTCTGACAGAGAGTCAGACAGAGTCAGACAGAGTCTGACAGAGAGTCAGACAGAGAGTCTGACAGAGTCTGACAGAGAGTCTGACAGAGAGTCAGACAGAGTCTGACAGAGAGTCTGACAGAGTCTGACAGAGAGTCTGACAGAGAGTCAGACAGAGAGTCTGACAGAGAGTCAGACAGAGTCAGACAGAGAGTCAGACAGAGAGTCAGACAGAGAGTCAGACAGAGAGTCAGACAGAGAGTCAGACAGAGTCTGACAGAGAGTCGGACAGAGAGTCAGACAGAGAGTCAGACAGAGAGTCAGACAGAGTCTGACAGAGAGTCTGACAGAGAGTCAGACAGAGAGTCTGACAGAGAGTCAGACAGAGAGTCAGACAGAGAGTCAGACAGAGAGTCAGACAGAGTCTGACAGAGTCTGACAGAGAGTCAGACAGAGAGTCAGACAGAGAGTCAGACAGAGTCAGACAGAGAGTCGGACAGAGAGTCAGACAGAGAGTCAGACAGAGAGTCAGACAGAGTCTGACAGAGAGTCTGACAGAGAGTCAGACAGAGAGTCTGACAGAGAGTCAGACAGAGAGTCAGACAGAGAGTCAGACAGAGAGTCAGACAGAGTCTGACAGAGTCTGACAGAGAGTCAGACAGAGAGTCAGACAGAGAGTCAGACAGAGAGTCAGACAGAGAGTCAGACAGAGAGTCTGACAGAGAGTCAGACAGAGTCAGACAGAGAGTCAGACAGAGAGTCAGACAGAGTCTGACAGAGTCTGACAGAGAGTCAGACAGAGAGTCTGACAGAGAGTCAGACAGAGAGTCAGACAGAGACTCAACCAGCAGTTCTCCCACCTGCTGAAAACAGCCTGGACTAAGCCCTGCTTCCCCTTCCTGAGCCGTCTGACGGTTTGCCAGAACTTCTTTGAGGCCAACAGAAAGTCCTTCTCCATGGCCTCCCTGAACTCCTCTCACACCCGGGTTTTTGCTTCAGGAACCACCTGAGCTGCTGCTCTTCTGTACCTATCTGCTGCTTCAGGAGACCACTGGGTCAGTCAAACATTAAAAGGCCTCCTTCTTCAGCTTGATGGCCTCCTTCACCGCCGGCGTCCACCAGCAGGTTCTCAGGTTGCTGCCCAACAGGCACCAATGAGCTTCCAACTCTGAGCAGCCGCCTCCACAGCTGAGGTCCTGAACATGGTCCACTCAGATTCCATGTCCCCACCCTCCAATAGATTATTACTGATAATTGTTTTATGATAACAACATATTTTAATGTCCTAAAAGTCATTTAAAAGGTATAAATTCAGTAACTTGACTTTCAATAACAAGAATGAAAGTGAAATTTTAAAGAGTCTCATTTATTGTTCTATGAACAGCAGAACCAATAATAATTCATCAATAAACTTAAATTCTAATTGATAAAATGATTACCATAATTAGTGTGTGTGTTTATATGTACTGTATATATGTTGTACATACAGTATATATGTGTGTGTATATATATGATAGCACATATATGTATGTTATCATGTGTGTGTGTTGTGTATGTTCCACATGTCTCCGTTCAGAGCGTTGGCGGCGCCCTGCAGCGTCCAGGTGAACAAGGCGAGCTGTCGTCTGAAGCGTCCCTCGTCAAAGCGTCCAGGGTCAGAGGTCAGCAGGGCCAGGTGCTCAGTGAGAGTGCTCAGAGTGTGGTTTCCACGGCCGTGGATCACGTGACGAAACGGTGTCTCAACTACCGACACGTACTGAGACAAGAAGTAGTATTCCACCTGGAGGAGACACAATATTACAGTATCAGAGGTAGTGTTTGCAGTATTTGTACCCTCATGATGCGGGTGTTGTAGGAGTGTGCAGTATCAGAGGTAGCGTTTGCAGTATTTGTACCCTCATGATGCGGGTGTTGTAGGAGCGTGCAGTATCAGAGGTAGCGTTTGCAGTATTTGTACCCTCATGATGCGGGTGTTGTAGGAGCGTGCAGTATCAGAGGTAGTGTTTGCAGTATTTGTACCCTCATGATGCGGGTGTTGTAGGAGCGTGCAGTATCAGAGGTAGCGTTTGCAGTATTTGTACCCTCATGATGCGGGTGTTGTAGGAGCGTGCGGTGGTCGGGTCGTGCAGGTCGCTGTAGTCGATGGCTCTCTGCAGCGTCTCGGCCGCTCGGCTGTAATCACCTCTGGCGCTAAAAACCCACTGAGGAGACAAACCTCTGGACTGAAGACAGACAGAGATGGAAGCTTTTAGAAAGTGTTTCAAACAGAAAGGCTGACATGTTTGATAATGTCAGCATGATGTCTCCGTGCTGCGCGTACCTGCAGCTCAGCAGAGTGCTTGTTGAGCTGAGCGCTGAACTGCAGCACCGTCTGAGCGTACGAAGTGATGCGTAGCGGCAGGATGTGGTCGTGGGCCAATCGCAGCACCATTTCCCCCACCAGTTCCCCTAAGCTCCGCCCCATGACCCCCAGACGACCCCCCAACACTTCCTGTAGGCGGGACGCACTATCCAATGGCGTGTTGACGAATGGGTACGCTCGCTCCTGAACACACAGACACGACAAGAAGTACAACTGCGTACAGGTCACATGACTTCAGATGAGACATGAGACACGTCACATGATATGAAACAACACATCCAGGACATGTTCTATACATCATTATATCTAATATGTTGTAACTTATAATAACAACAGTACGTGAATCAATGTATCATGTAAAATAAAAATATGTAGAACATGAGAAGAATTCACATGACATGAGATAACGTAAGATGTGATGTGACTGTAACATGATATCATATGACTCAACGTGATGTTTACTTGACATAACAAGACATAAATGAAATGACACATGATATTAAGTAACATGACATAAAATACCATGAAAATAAAGTGACTTTACATGAAGTAAGAAATGACTCAAGTCACGTGACAATAAATTGTAACATGATGGGACAAAAAAACAAGACATGACATGAAATAAAGTAAATGATGAACTGAAAAATAATAACATATGACATCAAGTAGTAACATGAAGTGATTTGATGTAAATTATCTTAACAGGACACGACAAGATTCATGATGGCATGATGTCATCACAGGATGAGATATGACATAACTCAGATTACGATGAGTACGTGATGATGATGATGACGTAGAATATGAAGAGTACCTCTGTGAATCTGAGCTCCATGGCTGGAACTCCTGCAAACGCTGTGAAACTGTACGCTCCACTGTTCAGATACAACGGCTTCATACTGAGGAGGAGAAGAAGAAGAGAGGACATCAGGACCAGCAGTGGGAAGTAACTAAGTACATTTACTCAGTACTGCACTTCAGTACTTTATACTTCCACTCCACTACATTTCAGAGGGAAATATTGTACTTTCTACTCCACTACATTTATTTGACAGCTTTAGTTACTTTTCAGATGAAGATTTGACACAATGGATAATATAACAAGCTTTTAAAATACAACACATTGTTAAAGATGAAACCAGTGGTTTCCAACCTTTTTGGCTTTTGACGTCTTACAAAAAGCAGTGTGTAGTCGGGGTCACATTTCAGATGTCTATGAGTTGTTAACAGCTCCACCAAATAGTGATTTTTCCCTCTAAACTTCTCACATGGTTTCATTTCAATAAATGTTCAAATGATCCAATATTTCAGCAAAAATCAAAGATTAGAGAAAAAGTCCAAAAAGAGAAAACAGATTTGTGTATCAGAACTTTGTTTTTTCTTCTTTCCTCTCCCATTAATCATCTCACGACCCCTCAGATTTATCTGCTGACCCTTTGGAGGGGCCCCACCCCTAGGTTGGGAACCACTGGACTAAACTAGCTAACTGTATATAAAGTAGTTGAAACTAGCTCAACCTCCAGCAGCTACAACAGTAACATGCTGCTCTAACACTGATGCTTCAGTATTAATAATCTAATGATGTCATATATAATAATATATCAGTCAGAGGGACCAAACCACTACTTTTACTGCAATACTTTAACTACATCAAGCTCATAATACTTATGTACTTTTACTGCAATACTTTAACTACATCAAGCTCATAATACTTATGTACTTTTACTGCAATACTTTAACTACATCGAGCTCATAATACTTATGTACTTTTACTGCAATACTTTAACTACATCGAGCTCATAATACTTATGTACTTTTACTGCAATACTTTAACTACATCGAGCTCATAATACTTATGTACTTTTACTGCAATACTTTAACTACATCGAGCTCATAATACTTATGTACTTTTACTGCAATACTTTAACTACATCGAGCTCATAATACTTATGTACTTTTACTGCAATACTTTAACTACATCGAGCTCATAATACTTATGTACTTTTACTGCAATACTTTAACTACATCAAGGTCATAATACTTATGTACTTTTACTGCAATACTTTAACTACATCAAGCTCATAATACTTATGTACTTTTACTGCAATACTTTAACTACATCAAGCTCATAATACTTATGTACTTTTACTGCAATACTTTAACTACATCAAGGTCATAATACTTATGTACTTTTACTGCAATACTTTAACTACATCAAGGTCATAATACTTATGTACTTTTACTGTAGTAGGATTTTTCATGCAGGACTTTTACTTGTAATGGAGTATTTGTACATTGCTGTATTGGTACTTTTACTGCAGTAAAAGATCTGACGTTGTTAGCGTAGCTTAGCATAAAGACTGGAAGTGGGGGGAAACTGTTAGCCTTTTGTCTCTTATGTTATGTTGTGTGTTGGTGTCTCACATCCTCCAGCTGCCTCCGTCTCTCTCAGCCTGACTGTAGATGGTCTGACCAACATGTTTAGGATGCTCCACCTGTCTGATGGCGGCGTCCAGCAGGTCAACCAGCAGAGGGCTGCTATAGGCCGATAGGACATCATCACCTGGGGAGGCGGGACAAACACACATCATCACTCTCACCGTCCAATTGGCTGGCAGCACACACGAGGTCTCCTGTGACTGGCTGAGAGCTGTGTTACCCATGATGGCCTGGTCCAGACTGAAGTAAGCGACAGCTTTCAGGTGGAGCATGGACAGGTAACCCTGGCAACCAGAGGTCAAAAGTCAGAGGTTACTATGGCAACCACAGGAGGTTTTAGTAGCTTTTATTGTTGCTGCACAGTAAAAAATAAAATTTTCAAATTGGACCCAGTTTGGGTCAATACAACAGCAACAACATCAGGTTCACTTAACAATCAGTTACTGTGAACCAGTGTTACACACAACAAGCTTTAGCTACAAACTGTCACAGTTAATACTGTTATTACTTCTGGTACCAAATAATGTGCAGATGACATTCAACAGATACAGAACTTAATAACAATCAATAACAAACCGTCACATGTCAGTCAGTCAGCAGCTGGAAGCCTTTAAAATTAAAACCTCTTTAGCCTTTGATTAAGAATGATTTATAGACATGATTTGCTTTATTTTATTCATTTAATATATTAATTCTACTTTATATTTATTTTTGAGGTCGTAGTGGGTGGTGGTGTTCTGGAGTGTTCCTAATATTTTGTCCACCCCATTAACATACATGAGGGGGGCAAAATATTAGGAACACTTTCCAATCTAATGCACTCCAGTCCACCACCACCCTCTACGACCTCAATAATAAACAGAAAGTGGAATTATCACCTTTCTGACAATGTCAACAAAAACAAAAAACATATAAACTTTTTTATATAAACTATTTGTGGTAGAGCTGTTGTATATGGTGTATTGTGTTGTATTGGATTGCATTAGATTGTAGAAGTGTTCCTAATAAAGTGACCAGTGAGTGTAGTTTATTGATATGTTCAAATAGGTGTCTAAATATCTTGTTTTAGGGTTTATTTCAGTGTGTTACAGTGGTGTTCTCTGCTCTCTGATTGGACGAACCTCCAGCCACTCAGTAGCTCCGACGTTCCCAAAATCTCCGGCGTCCCAGCTGACGAACAGCAAACTGCGTCTGGGACTGAAACCTGAGAATGCAGAAATCCACCAACACTGCTGTGACAAAGGCACTGATTCACAGAAAACAGCATAAAATCATTCCATTGTGTTCTACTGTCAAACAGGCACTGTGACGAGGTTCATGTTGGTCACATGACTCACATGATTCACATGACTGGTCATATCCGTCCTTGCTGGTTATTGTTTGAGGTTTTTTTTACCATTTTGAACAATAACACTAGTAAAAACACTACCTGTGAGCGTGCAGCAACCACCTACACCCAAAAAATCAGAGAATGTCACACCTTAGCAACCACCTGTTTAACATACAAAGTCCATATCTAGCCTAAAAACCTCGTAGTGACCACATAGTAACCACATAGTAACCTCGTAGTGACCACATAGTAACCACATAGTAACCTCATAGTGACCATAGTGACCTCATAGTAACCTCATAGTAACCTCATAGTGACTATATAGTAACCTCATAGTAACCACATAGTAACCTCATAGTGACCATAGTGACCTCATAGTAACCACATAGTAACCTCATAGTAACCTCGTAGTGACTATATAGTAACCTCATAGTAACCTCATAGTAACCTCATAGTGACCATAGTGACCTCATAGTAACCACATAGTAACCTCGTAGTGACCACATAGTACCCACATAGTAACCACATAGTGACTATATAGGAACCTCATAGTAACCTCATAGTAACCTCGTAGTGACTATATAGTAACCTCATAGTAACCTCATAGTAACCTCATAGTAACCTCGTAGTGACTATATAGTAACCTCATAGTAACCTCATAGTAACCTCGTAGTGACTATATAGTAACCTCATAGTAACCTCATAGTAACCTCGTAGTGACTATATAGTAACCTCATAGTAACCTCATAGTAACCTCGTAGTGACTATATAGTAACCTAATAGTAACCACATAGTGACCTCATAATAACCTCATAGTAACCACATAGTGACCTCATAGTAACCTCATAGTAACCTCATAGTAACCTCGTAGTGACCACATAGTAACCACATAGTGACCTCATAGTAACCTCATAGTAACCTCATAGTAACCTCGTAGTGACCACATAGTAACCACATAGTGACCTCATAGTGACCTCATAGAAACCTCATAGTAACCTCATAGTAACCTCGTAGTGACCACATAGTAACCACATAGTGACTTCATAGTAACCTCATAGTAACCTCATAGTAACCTCATAGTAACCACATAGTGACCTCATAGTAACCTCATAGTAACCTCGTAGTGACTATATAGTAACCTCATAGTAACCACATAGCGACCTCATAATAACCTCATAGTAACCACATAGTGACCTCATAGTAACCTCATAGTAACCTCATAGTAACCTCATAGTAACCTCGTAGTGACCACATAGTAATTCATAGTAATCACAGTGATAACTGAGTGCCCTATCACCTTAGTCAGTGAGCACACCTGTCTCCAGGTGAGTCTTACCGTTTTTCACCATGGCAGAGAATGTTCGAGCCAGCTCCAGCAGGATCGCCGTGCCGATTCCAGACTTCACGGCTCCTGGACCTAGTGAGTCCCTCTGAGCTCCCAGTATAATGTACTGGTCTGATGGGACACAGCGAGTCGTATCACTGTAGAAACACGTTCAGTGGAACATAAATCTGTATTCACAGCTCACCTGGCTCATCCCGGCCCTCCAGAGAGGAGAAGATGTTGTTGAGCAGAACAGGTGTCATGGCGTTGTGAACGGCCATCTTGACTCGGCGCCCAGAGCTGAAGTGTGGACCGACCACACAGCGCACGTACGGCAGCCGAATCCGCCATGAAAGAGGACAAGACGGACCAGACAGCTGGCTGAGAGACAGAAAGACAAAGTGAGGTCACAGTCACACCTGAGCAGGTAACCTGAGGGGGCGGGGCTCACCTGAGCAGCTTGGCGGCCACAGTGGCACTGATTGGCAGAGTTGGGATGAGCGGCAGGCCGGAAGACTGGATGGGCGGGAACTGTGTGTGGTTGAAGGAGGGAAAGCCGGGAGTGAACGGGTCACCTGACCCCAGGTGCACCTGTGATTGGACGTCAGAGAGGGAGATGCTCATTGGTAAGTGGTAAGAAGCAATGATATATGACACTTGTCAGAGTGTGTGTTACATGTTCAGACATGTCAGTGTGTGTGTTACATGTTCAGACATGTCAGTGTGTGTGTTACATGTTCAGACATGTCAGTGTGTGTGTGTTACATGTTCAGACACTGTGGTGTGTGTGTGTTACATGTTCTGACACTGTGGTGTGTGTGTGTTACATGTTCTGACACTGTGGTGTGTGTGTGTTACATGTTCTGACACTGTGGTGTGTGTGTGTTACATGTTCTGACACTGTGGTGTGTGTGTGTTACATGTTCTGACACTGTGGTGTGTGTGTGTGTTACATGTTCTGACACTGTGGTGTGTGTGTGTTACATGTTCTGACACTGTGGTGTTTGTGTATGTGTGTGTTACATGTTCAGACACTGTGGTGTGTGTGTGTTACATGTTCAGACACTGTGGTGTGTGTGTGTGTTACATGTTCAGACACTGTGGTGTGTGTGTGTGTTACATGTTCTGACACTGTGGTGTGTGTGTGTGTTACATGTTCTGACACTGTGGTGTGTGTGTGTGTTACATGTTCTGACACTGTGGTGTGTGTGTGTGTTACATGTTCAGACACTGTGGTGTGTGTGTGTTACATGTTCAGACACTGTGGTGTGTGTGTGTTACATGTTCTGACACTGTGGTGTGTGTGTGTGTTACATGTTCAGACACTGTGGTGTGTGTGTGTTACATGTTCAGACACTGTGGTGTGTGTGTTACATGTTCAGACACTGTGGTGTGTGTGTGTTACATGTTCTGACACTGTGGTGTGTGTGTGTGTTTGTGTAACATGTTCTGACACTGTGGTGTGTGTGTTACATGTTCGGACACTATGGTGTGTGCGTGTGTGTGTAACATGTTCTGACACTGTGGTGTGTGTGTGTTACATGTTCGGACACTATGGTGTGTGCGTGTGTGTGTAACATGTTCTGACACTGTGGTGTGTGTGTGTTACATGTTCAGACACTGTGGTGTGTGTGTGTTACATGTTCTGACACTGTGGTGTGTGTGTGTTACATGTTCTGACACTGTGGTGTGTGTGTGTTACATGTTCTGACACTGTGGTGTGTGTGTGTTACATGTTCTGACAATGTGGTGTGTGTGTGTGTTACATGTTCTGACACTGTGGTGTGTGTGTGTTACATGTTCTGACACTGTGGTGTTTGTGTATGTGTGTGTTACATGTTCAGACACTGTGGTGTGTGTGTGTTACATGTTCAGACACTGTGGTGTGTGTGTGTGTTACATGTTCAGACACTGTGGTGTGTGTGTGTGTTACATGTTCTGACACTGTGGTGTGTGTGTGTGTTACATGTTCTGACACTGTGGTGTGTGTGTGTGTTACATGTTCTGACACTGTGGTGTGTGTGTGTGTTACATGTTCAGACACTGTGGTGTGTGTGTGTTACATGTTCAGACACTGTGGTGTGTGTGTGTGTTACATGTTCAGACACTGTGGTGTGTGTGTGTTACATGTTCAGACACTGTGGTGTGTGTGTTACATGTTCAGACACTGTGGTGTGTGTGTGTTACATGTTCTGACACTGTGGTGTGTGTGTTACATGTTCAGACACTGTGGTGTGTGTGTGTTACATGTTCTGACACTGTGGTGTGTGTGTGTGTTTGTGTAACATGTTCTGACACTGTGGTGTGTGTGTTACATGTTCGGACACTATGGTGTGTGCGTGTGTGTGTAACATGTTCTGACACTGTGGTGTGTGTGTGTTACATGTTCGGACACTATGGTGTGTGCGTGTGTGTGTAACATGTTCTGACACTGTGGTGTGTGTGTGTTACATGTTCAGACACTGTGGTGTGTGTGTGTTACATGTTCAGACACTGTGGTGTGTGTGTGTAACATGTTCTGACACTGTGGTGTGTGTGTGTTACATGTTCAGACACTGTGGTGTGTGTGTGTTACATGTTCTGACACTGTGGTGTGTGTGTGTTACATGTTCTGACACTGTGGTGCGTGTGTGTTACATGTTCTGACACTATGGTGTGTGTGTGTGTGTAACATGTTCTGACACTGTGGTGTGTGTGTGTAACATGTTCTGACACTGTGGTGTGTGTGTGTGTAACATGTTCTGACACTGTGGTGTGTGTGTGTAACATGTTCTGACACGGCGGTGTGTGTGTGTTACATTTTCAGACACTGTGGTGTGTGTGTGTTACATGTTCAGACACTGTGGTGTGTGTGTGTGTTACATGTTCGGACACTGGTGTGTGTGTGTGTTACATGTTCAGACACTGTGGTGTGTGTGTGTGTTACATGTTTGGACACTATGGTGTGTGTGTGTGTTACATGTTCTGACACTGTGGTGTGTGTGTGTTACATGTTCAGACACTGTGGTGTGTGTGTGTTACATGTTCAGACACAGTGGTGTGTGTGTGTGTGTGTTACATGTTCGGACACTATGGTGTGTGTGTGTGTGTTACATGTTCAGACACTGTGGTGTGTGTGTGTGTGTTACATGTTCGGACACTGTGGTGTGTGTGTTACATGTTCAGACACGGCAGTGTGTGTGTGTTACATGTTCGGACACTATGGTGTGTGTGTGTGTGTTACATGTTCAGACACTGTGGTGTGTGTGTTACATGTTCAGACACGGCAGTGTGTGTGTGTTACATGTTCGGACACGGTGGTGTGTGTGTGTTACATGTTCGGACACGGCGGTGTGTGTGTGTGTTACATGTTCGGACACGGCGGTGTGTGTGTGTGTGTGTTACATGTTCGGACACGGCGGTGTGTGTGTGTGTGTTACATGTTCAGACACGGTGGTGTGTGTGTGTTACATGTTCGGACACGGCGGTGTGTGTGTGTGTGTTACATGTTCGGACACGGCGGTGTGTGTGTGTGTGTGTTACATGTTCGGACACGGTGGTGTGTGTGTGTTACATGTTCGGACACGGCGGTGTGTGTGTGTGTTACATGTTCGGACACGGTGGTGTGTGTGTGTGTGTGTTACATGTTCAGACACGGTGGTGTGTGTGTGTGTGTTACATGTTCGGACACGGCGGTGTGTGTGTTCAGTCCAAGGCGTCGGGGGTCCTGCGGCAGGTCAGCGGGGTCGGGGTAGATCAATGCTCCGCCCGCTCCGTTCCTCTCAGCCAACCAGACCTTCTCAGCGAAGCTGACCCCACCCCCGACACGCATCACCACCACACAGCCAATCACAGACACGCCCGCGCTCTTTAGCCAATTAAAATCCTCTGGACGGCCGTAGTTGGCATAGACCACACCCCCCTGCAGAGACACAGACAGGGATAGATGAGTGGGACTGTGGTTGCCAAGGCAACACATACATCCTGTCTGCGTGTCTCACCGTGGTACTTCCTGTGGCGCTGTATGGACAGAAGTCTGCCGGGTTCAGAGGAATCTGCTCTGAGATCAGACCTGCAGAGTCCACCAGCCACAGAGAGCTCCTCTGAGACCTGCACACACACACAAACAGTAAACAAACACACAAACAAACAAAAACAACTAAAAACAAAGAGTACTTCAGCCTCCAGGTGTTGTGGGGGGAGTCAGAGGTTATTTATTGGTTCGTACCTGCTGCTGTGAGGTTGTTTATTGGTTCGTACCTGCTGCTGCTGTGAGGTTGTTTATTGGTTCGTACCTGCTGCTGTGAGGTTGTTTATTGGTTCGTACCTGCTGCTGTCTGTGAGGTTGTTTATTGGTTCGTACCTGCTGTCTGTGAGGTTGTTTATTGGTTCGTACCTGCTGCTGCTGTGAGGTTGTTTATTGGTTCGTACCTGCTGTCTGTGAGGTTGTTTATTGGTTCGTACCTGCTGCTGTCTGTGAGGTCGTTTATTGGTTCGTACCTGCTGCTGTCTGTGAGGTTGTTTATTGGTTCGTACCTGCTGTCTGTGAGGTTGTTTATTGGTTCGTACCTGCTGTCTGTGAGGTTGTTTATTGGTTCGTACCTGCTGCTGCTGTGAGGTTGTTTATTGGTTCGTACCTGCTGTCTGTGAGGTTGTTTATTGGTTCGTACCTGCTGTCTGTGAGGTTGTTTATTGGTTCGTACCTGCTGCTGTCTGTGAGGTCGTTTATTGGTTCGTACCTGCTGCTGTCTGCGAGGATGTTTATTGGTTCGTACCTGCTGTCTGTGAGGTTGTTTATTGGTTCGTACCTGCTGCTGCTGTGAGGTTGTTTATTGGTTCGTACCTTCTGCTGCGAGGATGTTTATTGGTTCGTACCTGCTGTCTGTGAGGTTGTTTATTGGTTCGTACCTGCTGCTGTCTGTGAGGTTGTTTATTGGTTCGTACCTGCTGTCTGTGAGGTTGTTTATTGGTTCGTACCTGCTGCTGTCTGTGAGGTTGTTTATTGGTTCGTACCTGCTGCTGTCTGTGAGGTTGTTTATTGGTTCGTACCTGCTGTCTGTGAGGTTGTTTATTGGTTCGTACCTGCTGCTGTCTGTGAGGTTGTTTATTGGTTCGTACCTGCTGTCTGTGAGGTTGTTTATTGGTTCGTACCTGCTGCTGTGAGGATGTTTATTGGTTCGTACCTGTGGGGGAACTGCAGCGTGGCGTACAGAGACTCGGTCCAGGTGTGATCCATCTGCAGCCGTCTGAAGCGACGCAGGATCTCTGAGGCCAGAGATGTTCCCTCTGCAGAGCCGGGAGGGTGACTCGCCCTGCTGACCCGACTGAAAATCAATCAGTCATTAATCAATTCATCAATCACTCCATCATACCTGACAGATAACTAATCAACTACCTGATCATACCTGACTGATAACTAATCAATCACTCCATCATACCTGACTGATAACTGATCAATCACCTGATCATACCTGATTGATAACTGATCAATCACCTGATCATACCTGACGGATAACTAATCAATCCGCCGATCATACCTGACTGATAACTAATCAATCACCTGATCATACCTGACTGATAACTAATCAATCACTCCATCATACCTGACTGATAACTAATCAATCACCTGATCATACCTGATTGATAACTGATCAATCACCTGATCATACCTGACTGATAACTAATCAATCACTCATCATACCTGACTGATAACTAATCAATCACCTGATCATACCTGACTGATAACTAATCAATCACCCGATCATACCTGACTGATAACTAATCAATCACCCGATCATACCTGACTGATAACTAATCAATCACTCCATCATACCTGACTGATAACTAATCAATCACTCCATCATACCTGACTGATAACTAATCAATCACCTGATCATACCTGATTGATAACTGATCAATCACCTGATCATACCTGACTGATAACTAATCAATCACTCCATCATACCTGACTGATAACTAATCAATCACCCGATCATACCTGACTGATAACTAATCAATCACCCGATAATACCTGACGGTGTTGTGGATATCTTCGTCCTGCAGCAGCTTCCTCATCATCACCCTCAGCTCTCCCAGGTAAAGCCCCGCCCCTCCCTCTGCAGGTGGTTTAGCCCCGCCCCCCAGCTGCCCGTCCTCCTCTCCCCGCCCCCCCCACCTGCGCGCTGTGGCACCGCCCACTGAACACGGCGTAGGCCAATAGGAACGCTGAGACAGAGAGAGAGAGACCAGTCAGACTCGTTCACACGGAACATTTTACTGCAACATGCTGCAGAAAAGTCTTTTCTTTACTCTGTATATGAACGACGGTGTAGGTGTCAGATGGTGTCAGATGGTGTCAGATGGTGTCAGGTGGTGTCAGATAGTGTCAGATGGTGTCAGATGGTGTCAGGTGGTGTCAGATAGTGTCAGATGGTGTCAGGTGGTGTCAGATGGTGTCAGATGGTGTCAGGTGGTGTCAGATAGTGTCAGATGGTGTCAGGTGGTGTCAGATGGTGTCAGATGGTGTCAGGTGGTGTCAGATGGTGTCAGGTGGTGTCAGATAGTGTCAGATGGTGTCAGGTGGTGTCAGATGGTGTCAGATGGTGTCAGGTGGTGTCAGATAGTGTCAGATGGTGTCAGGTGGTGTCAGATGGTGTCAGATGGTGTCAGATGGTGTCAGATGGTGTCAGGTGGTGTCAGATAGTGTCAGATGGTGTCAGATGGTGTCAGATGGTGTCAGGTGGTGTCAGATGGTGTCAGGTGGTGTCAGATAGTGTCAGATGGTGTCAGGTGGTGTCAGATGGTGTCAGATGGTGTCAGGTGGTGTCAGATGGTGTCAGATAGTGTCAGATGGTGTCAGGTGGTGTCAGATGGTGTCAGATGGTGTCAGGTGGTGTCAGATAGTGTCAGATGGTGTCAGGTGGTGTCAGATGGTGTCAGATGGTGTCAGGTGGTGTCAGATAGTGTCAGATGGTGTCAGGTGGTGTCAGATGGTGTCAGATGGTGTCAGGTGGTGTCAGATGGTGTCAGGTGGTGTCAGATGGTGTCAGATGGTGTCAGGTGGTGTCAGATGGTGTCAGATGGTGTCAGGTGGTGTCAGATAGTGTCAGATGGTGTCAGGTGGTGTCAGATGGTGTCAGATGGTGTCAGATGGTGTCAGGTGGTGTCAGATGGTGTCAGGTGGTGTCAGATAGTGTCAGATGGTGTCAGATGGTGTCAGATGGTGTCAGGTGGTGTCAGATGGTGTCAGATGGTGTCAGATGGTGTCAGGTGGTGTCAGATAGTGTCAGATGGTGTCAGATGGTGTCAGGTGGTGTCAGATGGTGTCAGGTGGTGTCAGATAGTGTCAGATGGTGTCAGATAGTGTCAGATGGTGTCAGGTGGTGTCAGATGGTGTCAGATGGTGTCAGATAGTGTCAGGTGGTGTCAGATAGTGTCAGATGGTGTCAGGTGGTGTCAGATGGTGTCAGGTGGTGTCAGATAGTGTCAGATGGTGTCAGATAGTGTCAGATGGTGTCAGGTGGTGTCAGATGGTGTCAGATGGTGTCAGATAGTGTCAGGTGGTGTCAGATAGTGTCAGATGGTGTCAGGTGGTGTCAGATGGTGTCAGATGGTGTCAGGTGGTGTCAGATAGTGTCAGATGGTGTCAGGTGGTGTCAGATGGTGTCAGATGGTGTCAGGTGGTGTCAGATGGTGTCAGATGGTGTCAGATGGTGTCAGGTGGTGTCAGATGGTGTCAGGTGGTGTCAGATAGTGTCAGATGGTGTCAGGTGGTGTCAGATGGTGTCAGATGGTGTCAGGTGGTGTCAGATAGTGTCAGATGGTGTCAGGTGGTGTCAGATGGTGTCAGATGGTGTCAGGTGGTGTCAGATAGTGTCAGATGGTGTCAGGTGGTGTCAGATGGTGTCAGATGGTGTCAGGTGGTGTCAGATGGTGTCAGGTGGTGTCAGATAGTGTCAGATGGTGTCAGGTGGTGTCAGATGGTGTCAGATGGTGTCAGGTGGTGTCAGATAGTGTCAGATGGTGTCAGGTGGTGTCAGATGGTGTCAGATGGTGTCAGATGGTGTCAGGTGGTGTCAGATGGTGTCAGGTGGTGTCAGATAGTGTCAGATGGTGTCAGATGGTGTCAGATGGTGTCAGGTGGTGTCAGATGGTGTCAGATGGTGTCAGATGGTGTCAGGTGGTGTCAGATAGTGTCAGATGGTGTCAGATGGTGTCAGGTGGTGTCAGATGGTGTCAGGTGGTGTCAGATAGTGTCAGATGGTGTCAGATAGTGTCAGATGGTGTCAGGTGGTGTCAGATGGTGTCAGATGGTGTCAGATAGTGTCAGGTGGTGTCAGATAGTGTCAGATGGTGTCAGGTGGTGTCAGATGGTGTCAGATGGTGTCAGGTGGTGTCAGATAGTGTCAGATGGTGTCAGGTGGTGTCAGATGGTGTCAGATGGTGTCAGGTGGTGTCAGATGGTGTCAGATGGTGTCAGATGGTGTCAGGTGGTGTCAGATGGTGTCAGGTGGTGTCAGATAGTGTCAGATGGTGTCAGGTGGTGTCAGATGGTGTCAGATGGTGTCAGGTGGTGTCAGATAGTGTCAGATGGTGTCAGGTGGTGTCAGATGGTGTCAGATGGTGTCAGGTGGTGTCAGATGGTGTCAGATGGTGTCAGGTGGTGTCAGATAGTGTCAGATGGTGTCAGGTGGTGTCAGATGGTGTCAGATGGTGTCAGGTGGTGTCAGATGGTGTCAGGTGGTGTCAGATAGTGTCAGATGGTGTCAGGTGGTGTCAGATGGTGTCAGATGGTGTCAGGTGATGGTGTCAGCTCCCAACATAATCAATTAATGACATTTTCAGATGATACTGTTATTCTCTGCACATCACTGTACGATAAACTCCCAGATTAATTATTGATCACTGCTCTGTTGCCACCCACAGTCCAGACATCACACAGGTCAGTAATTATAAATATTCCCTGAATAACAGACCGTTGCTATGGACACAGATCTGATCATAGACTCTGGTGACATGTGATCTTATTTATTGTGTTTTTTCTTCAATTATTATTATTATTATTATTATTATTGTTGTTGTGATGTTGTTTTTGCAGCGATTCCTTCGTCCAAGATGAAAAGACAATAGCCTTAAACAGACTTTGTCTTATTTAATGACTTTAAACCAAAGTCACAGTCACGATGTCTGTGGGCATGTCTCACTTCTTCTTCTATGGTTTTTAATACGAGGCACAAAACAAAACGTGTCATTTCCTGTCCTGCAATCACATGATCACACTAATCAATAAAGAGAAAACTCACTGTGTGTGTGTGTGTGTGTATGTGTGTGTGTGTGTGTGTGTGTACCAGTGGTAAACATGACGACTCCACACACAAACACAAACAAGCCGGCTCTTCGGTAACCATGGTGACCCCGCAGTACCAGCGCTGTGATGTCACTGCTTGGCTCCTCCTCCTCCTGTGATGTCACAAACCTCACCTCCACCCTCTGGGCCCCTCCCAACCCCGCCTCCTCCTCCTCGGCCACACCCACTGAGCGGTGGAGAGACACTGACTGAGGAGAGAGAGAGATAGATGGTAACCATGGCAACAGGCCAGAGGGGGCGGGGCCACGCGGTTCACCTGGCGGCCTCACCTGTCTCAGACGAGTCCTGACGGTGTCCATGCTGACTGTCACTGCTGTGATTGGCTCCTCAGAGGGGTCAGAGGTCACCGAGCGTCTGTTTGATCTGCTTAACTTTATTAACAGCAGAGTAAACACACACACACACACACACACACACACACACACACAGGCTGCCTGATTTAAGGTGGAATGTGCAGCAGCTGTTGAATTTAAGGTGGAATTAAGAATCTGAGGATTAAAACAGTTTGAGACAAACAAATAGAGACATTTACAATAAAAACATCAAATATATTCTGAACTTCTGAGTTTAAAATGAAGAAAAAAGGACAGTAAATAATAAATAATAAACATTGTTTCAGATGTTTATTGATTAATGTTTACAAACAGGTTTTATTCCAGGGTCATAAATTGTTATAATTGATCAGATTAGAGTGAAGGTTATGTTAGTGTGGAGCTAATAAGACTAATTTATAATAATATGTTTTATAAACTGATCAAATTACAGATAAAGTATTGATCTGAAAAGCAGCTCGTAACCACAGCTATCAGATATGTAGTGCAGTAGAAGTACATACTCAGATAAAGTACATATACCTCACAGTTGTACAGTAGTAGTAAATGTACTGACAGTATTCTGAATGATGTGGGGACAGAAAGCAGAACATCACTTAATGTAAGTCGATGTAAAGTCTCTGTGAGTGTTTTACTGACCTCTTTTATTCCTCTTCTGTCTCTCCGTCCATTCGTCTGTTTCTGTCAATCAGTAAACATGTCAATCCCCCCCCCACCCCCGTCAGTGACCTGTAGAGCTCCGCCCCCTTCATCCACCAGTGTTTACATCTAAAACAAAACCCAGAAATACAGAAATACACCTTTTATTATTATTTCTGTCTGACCATTAAACTAATAACCTGATGACACGCCACTAAAATACACAAACAAAGCTACAACGTGCTTTAAAGTAAAACCAGAAATTACAAAGTGAAGGAAAACAGAAAAAAGGTCGAGACAACAGCAGTTTCATAACAGTTTCTGTGGCATCATATTTCATTTACTGCATTCATATTTATATTATCTCACAAGACCAAAATAAATGGGAGGAAGTTTCAGGATGTAATTCACAGAAAGAACAGTTTATATCTGTCACTCTAACTTTTATAAGAAATGTTTCACTGGACAGAATCTGTGGATCAACTTAAATAAAACTTCTTTCACTTTATTTGTTAGGAGGAACTTTGTGGTAAGAACCAAACTGGTTTCCAGTCAGTGTTACTAACAAATGACTCCAATAAAATGCTGCAGTAGGAATAGAAACCATGTTGTACTGGAGACTGAACTGGGTCAGGGGGCGACACTGACAAGGGCAGAGTGGTCAACACTACTAAATAACATGTATATAACATGTATATAACATGTATATAACGTGTATATAACATGTATATAACATGTATATAACATGTATATAATATGTATATAACATGTATATAACATGTATATAACATGTATATAATATGTATATAACATGTATATAACGTGTATATAACATGTATATAACATGTATATAACGTGTATATAACATGTATATAACGTGTATATAATATGTATATAACATGTATATAACGTGTATATAACATGTATATAACATGTATATAACGTGTATATAACATGTATATAACATGTATATAACATGTATATAACATGTATATAACGTGTATATAACATGTATATCAGTGTATATAACATGTATATAACATGTATATCAGTGTATATAACATGTATATAACATGTATATAACATGTATATCAGTGTATATAACATGTATATAACATGTATATAACATGTATATAACATGTATATCAGTGTATATAACATGTATATAACATGTATATAACATGTATATAACATGTATATAACATGTATATCAGTGTATATAACATGTATATAACATGTATATAACATGTATATAACATGTATATAACATGTATATCAGTGTATATAACATGTATATAACATGTATATAACATGTATATCAGTGTATATAACATGTATATAACATGTATATAACATGTATATAACATGTATATCAGTGTATATAACATGTATATAACATGTATATAACATGTATATAACATGTATATCAGTGTATATAACATGTATATAACATGTATATAACATGTATATAACGTGTATATAACATGTATATAACATGTATATAACATGTATATAACATGTATATAACATGTATACAACGTATATCAGTGTATATAACATGTATATAACATGTATATCAGTGTATATAACATGTATATAACATGTATATAACATGTATATAACGTGTATATAACATGTATATAACGTGTATATAACATGTATATAACATGTATATAACGTGTATATAACGTGTATATAACATGTATATAACGTGTATATAACATGTATATAACATGTATATAACGTGTATATAACATGTATATAACATGTATATCAGTGTATATAACGTGTATATAACATGTATATAACATGTATATAACATGTATATAACGTGTATATAACATGTATATAACGTGTATATACCAGATGGAATAGAGTCAAAAATTATAGAACATTATTTTGAGTTATTGGTAAATTGTACCTGGTGAGAAATTCTGAGTAGTTGTAGAAGCCCTTCTTTATTAAACAACTGACTCATTAGTATAATACCATTGTTAAACCATTTATCATAAATAATGACTTGTACTTATATATAATATCACAGTTGTTCCAAATATAACATGTCTGTGGAGAGAAATTATGCTCATGCCAAAAGAACCTGTTGATGAAACCTGTAAAGTTTAAGTGGGATGTTTTAAATACTACAGTTACAAAGCAGAATGAAGTTTCTGTCACCTAACTGTGAAAAGATGTGATGAGAGATGAAATCCCAAAGAGAAGAAAGCTTTTTAGATCCAGTTTATTTTGAATGTATGAAGTGAGCTGAAGTCTCTAACATTCAGTCCATTGTTGTTCTGTTGTATGTCAGATGTTCGTTTTGTTTTTCCATAAGAAATTTATTAGCATCCTATCAAGCCGCTGTGCAAAAGTGAAGCCAAAATATCTCCTTCCTGGGAGCGGCCATCTTGCCTGTGTGACATCATTTGGAGCCTGCGCAGTAGAGTCGAGCCATATTCAGACCATAGACTGTGAAGAATATGGACGTAGCCACCGTGACGTCACCCGCTGGTTTCTGAAGAGCTGTTCTGAAGCTCAAACTGGGCGGCCATCTTGGCAGTGCCTGACTCCGCCTAGCTAACTCCCAGCCAATCGAAAACAGGCAAAGAGGAGGAGCTGTCACTGCACGATCTGACTCTAACGTCAATGTGAGTCGTACAAGCACGAGCGGGTCCGCTTGGTACGGCAACACCACTTGGACAAACCACATTAGAGTTGAGTTTAACAGAAAGAAGAATGAAGATTATTTATGATTTGATAAACAAACGAAAGTTGGAGGGTTGGAATCTTTAAGATGTGATTTTGAGATTTCTAAACTGCCAATCAAGCTGTCAGATTTCCATAAACAGATAAATGTTATTTACCCATAATTCCACAGCACATGGCTCCACCTTGTGGAATAAGAGTTAAGAAGAGTTAAGAGTTTACATTTTGTTCGACTGTTCGACCCTCCAAGTATTTAAATGTTTTTTTTCGTATTATGTTATAAAATGTATATGTGAGTGTGTATATATACACTAACCATATTTATAGCAGAGTATACAGTATGTATGTGTATATATGTACATGTTCTGGATTGTTCACATCAGATTGTGTTCAGTTGTATTGGTCTGTTTATGTTGTTTGTATTTATTGTTGTCACAGAGATTTTTAATCTCAGTGAGACTTTGAGCTGCTTGAATAAAGTATAAGACGATAAGAAGAAGATCACAGGTACAGACGAGGCTTCGCCTCCTTTTGCTGAATAAGAACAAATGGAAATCTGAATCATTTTGTGGATTTACAGCAGTCTCATAAACTGGGCAGAGACCAGTTTAACCCACAGATCCACCACTTCTCTCTACAGGAAATAAGAAACTCAAAGAGAATCACTCAGATATTTACTGATGTTTACCATACAAAACATATTAAAGGCATCACAGACAAATTATACAATGAATAAAAATTCAACCAGTGACATCAGACAGAGCTGAAAAGAAGCTAATATAGTGATATGAGAGGAAACCCAGTCTGCTTCCACTAACTGCTTGTTCTGGAGAGATTTCTGCTGGAAGAACCTGATCTGTTTCTTTATCACCTCCCAGTCTGACAGATGGAATAATGTTACATTTATCTTCTGTTTAAAATGTTTGTTGTCAGCTGTAGCAGTTTGTGTATTTCCTCATGTTGTATGCTGATGATATGACCCTAATATCAGCAGTACTAAGAGTAGTTGTAGTTACCAGAAGGCTCCAGCAGGGGCAGTTTACAGCTGCTGAGCTACGTTAAGGAACACATGGTTTCCTCCCCTCAGTCATTACACAAAAATACCCCCCTTTTCAGTTTCCAGTATAGCACCAGTACAGCACTGGGTTAACTTTACCCAGCAGCAGTCTCTTCTGACCAGTGTTACACACAACCAGCGTTATAACAAGCTTTAGTTTGGGCGAATAAGCCGACAGTAAAATCAAACGTTACACTAAAAGTGGCTCAGAACAACACAGACCCAGTACTGTGTCGCTGCTATATGAACCCAAACTGGGTCACATTTGAACCCAGTGATTTTTAGTCTGCATGTTCTTTGGCTTCCTTCATCTGTTCAGCCTTTTTGGAAAGAAGTGGCTGATTTAGTTTCAGAGATTCTGCTTTTTCTTCCACTTTTTGTACCTTGGAAATGTTCCCAAAGCTCTCAGTAAAAGTGACGCATATCTTGTGAAGAGTAAAAAAAGTGTAATCAAAGCTCCAGAGGAACCTCCCAGCACCTCTTACCAATATAATAACTCTATTCACTCAATGACTTCAACAGCAGAAGAGGATCAATATCCTGGATACTGGAATCAACCAGACTGTGTGTGAACCCTGTGATGCTTTATTATTGATCACACACCCATCACTACAGCTGACACACTTCCTGTTTATTAAAGTCTTCAATAAACTCACACAAGTGTGTCACAAGGTTTTCTGAAGGTTTTCTGAAGGTTTATTGTGCTTAAAAACTTGTATCAAATCTACCAATCACACACAAATCAATCAGATCAGTGGATTATATTGATTGAAGCAGAGTTAAGGAGTCAGTTAGCGGATATACAGGAGCCACTTTATCATCAGGCAACGTAGGCGACCGCCTGGGGCCCCAACTACAAGGACCCCAAACATCTGGAGATGAATTATGATGTTTAGATATGAAAATATTGAATGATGTTTCTGTTCTAACTCAGTGTTCCTGAAATAAGTTACAAAAGGCCCCAAAGCAGTAAAAATATGCAGCTGTGTAGCTGAGAAACATTGTTCCACTACATTTACTGACAGATAAATGTTACTGGTTACACAGCTGAGTCACTTTTTACTCACTAAATACTAATATTCACATATGAAGCTTCATTATTGATTCAAACATCCAGCAGGACACAAGAAGGAAAAGACCAGGACCAGGACCAGGACCAGGACCAGGACCAGGAGCAGGAGCAGGAGCAGGAGCAGGACCAGGAGCAGGACCAGGAGCAGGAGCAGGACCGGGACCGGGACCGGGACCGGGACCGGGAGCAGGAGCAGGAGCAGGAGCAGGACCGGGAGCGGGACCGGGACCGGGACCAGGACCAGGACCAGGATCAGGACCAGGATCAGTTAGAGGGGACCAGAATGCGTCCTGAGTTAAAGAAGAACAGACAAGAACAGGATCAACAACAGAACCGGACTCCATCATTAAACCTGCTCAGACTGGTCAGACTGGTATCAGACTGGTATCAGACTGGTATCAGACTGGTGTCAGACTGGTCAGACTGGTCAGACTGGTGTCAGACTGGTATCAGACTGGTGTCAGACTGGTGTCAGACTGGTGTCAGACTGGTCAGACTGGTCAGACTGGTCAGACTGGTATCAGACTGGTGTCAGACTGGTCAGAC
>CM076467.1:24267682-24312682 GCA_038419695.1 Scomberomorus guttatus | reverse complement strand
CAGTGTATTGATCCTACCTGCTGTGTAGACAGTGATAAAGTATAATCAGAGTATTGATCAGTGATCAGTGTATTGATCAGTGATCAGTGTATTGATCAGTGATCAGAGTATTGATCAGTGATCAGTGTATTGATCCTACCTGCTGTGTAGACAGTGATGAAGTATAATCAGTGTATTGATCAGTGATCAGTGTATTGATCCTACCTGCTGTGTAGACAGTGATAAAGTATAATCAGAGTATTGATCAGTGATCAGTGTATTGATCCTACCTGCTGTGTAGACAGTGATGAAGAGGAGGGTGACGCTCAGAAAGGATGAAGCCATGTTCCTCTGTTCTCTTGACAAACACTGACACAGTCTGACTGAGAGCTGCTCTAAAAACCAGAGGAGCTGATCACATGACCTGCTGATCAGCTGTTACCAGGCAGACTGCTCACACAAACGTCTGCTGATGGAGCCTAACTCACAGTCAGACACATGTTACAGTGTCTCAGTGTGTCTGAAGAAGTAAGAAATGATTGATAAACATCACAACATGTTAAGTTCTGATCAGACTTTAATTTGTTGCTTTTTGTTTAAAGGTCAAGTCAGTTTATTGATACAGCACCAAATCTCAGAGCACTGTTCACATAGAGCAGGTCAGACTGAACTCTTTACTTTACAGAGACACAACATCCCCCTTAGTAAGAAGATCTCCACACACAGCCAACCTGCTGTCTCACTGAAGACTTTTATAGTAACTACAGATGAGGAAACTGCTCCAAAATGATTCTTCAGTTTGGCTTTAAAGCTTCTGATAGAACTGAGCTGATCTTTCACAGAGAACACTGAGTCTACAGATGCAGTGTGATGAGAGAAGATATATTATATTTATATCGCTCTCTGAACCAAAGTGAACAAAGTCACATAATAGGAGCCTCGTCATTTAACAGTCAGTTAACAGTAACAGAAATTCCCCTAATTTATAAAGAATCTATTTTAATGAGCTTTTCCAGCTGAAGTGCAGAGAGTTGGGATCACAGATGTTACAGTTATGTGTTTAACCAGCAGGGGGCGCTCCACAACACACAGCTCAGACTCCATTCAGTGATTCAGACATCTGCTGATGTGTGAATTCTCTTTATTATATGAACCTAAAGGTCATAAAGTTTTTCCAGTTCAGTCTTTATTTTCCCACCATAGAGACCTTTATCCCTTTGAAAGAAAACATCATTAAAGTGTATTAAAGTGTCTGTTATTTCATTTTAATGTAAATCACTAAACCCTTCCTGGCTGTGTTCTGCGTTGTGTGGCTCACTGCACATGTGCAGTAGTGTGTATCTGCCCTCTTACAGCCAGATGACGTCACATCAATAACATCATGTTTTCTTGGCAAACTGAAAACAGATTTTGAACCTTTATGTTTAAAACTCAGTAATGACTGAAGGCGTCTCTGCTGACAGGTGTCTTCATGTAAGCAGCTCAACAGGGGAAGTATGAGGCTGCTTCCACCTCTCAGCTGATTGGTTCACTTCATTTAGGCAAAAAACTCACAGTCCGACTCCAACTGACCTCAAAACAGAACAAACACAGAAGCTTTCAGCTTCATCAGCGCTCATCTTCATCCAGCAGCCTGAAGCAGTTTAAAGGACCAGTTCACTGTTTCACTGTTTAAAACAACAGTCAGGTCAATATGAACACTATATATATATACACACACATATACATATATATATACACATATATACATATATATATATATGTGTGTGTGTGTGTGTGTGTGTGTTAATACTGTGACACTGAACACGACTGTGAAACATTTTGAGATTCTTTATTTATTTTATATTTGCATTGATCACAGCTGATCTGATTAAAAGAGAAACACGACATTAATGAGCTCAAAGTGCTGAGTAACAATCAAACAGCCTGTTTTACTAACATCTAGTTATTGATCAGTAAACTATCAATCACTGATTCACATGTAATTAGGTGAAAAACATCATTGAATAAAAATCTTAACCACATGAAAATGTAAAAGTATAATAAATGTCTTTCACCACAGACATGTTTTACACACAGCAGAAACAGATTTTATGGATTTTAATTTGTTTTTTATAACGAGTCAGTTTGTTGTTGGATCAGCTGATCACAGCTCTGAACTGTTTTAGTGACATAAAAGAGATAAAAATAAGAAAAATTAAGAAAAACTTTATTAATACATCACACAGACAGCAGATGTTCAGCCTGTAGAACATCTGTTCCAACAGCTTTTTGATAATTATACAGCATGTTTATCAGATGTTATACAGACTGAACCTCTAAAACATCTGGAAGTATTTTAACAAACAGATTCTTTCTTTTCACCTACAAATCACTAAAACACCACACAGACATTTAATGGAAAAACATTTACAAAACTGATTTAAAAATGAATCCAATAAAGCTTCAAAGCGATTTATAGATGATGCACAGCAATGATAACATCTGGATTACATGACATCATCAGCCCCAGCCAATCAGCTGCACTCGTTTCCTTTGATGAGGAAGAAGGTTCCAGCTGCCACACCGAGCAGACCGACAGTCAGACCCAGTCCACAAAACACTGCAGGTCCAACACCTGGCTGCTTCACCTGCACATCTGGAGACAGAAACACAGAAACATTAACACACTGCTTCACCTGCACATCTGGAGACAGAAACACAGAAACATTAACACATCTGGAGACAGAAACACAGAAACATTAACACACTGCTGCACATCTGGAGACAGAAACACAGAAACATTAACACACTGCTGCACATCTGGAGACAGAAACACAGAAACATTAACACACTGCTGCACATCTGGAGACAGAAACACAGAAACATTAACACATCTGGAGACAGAAACATGAACACATCTGGAGACAAACACAGAAACATTAACACATCTGGAGACAGAAACACAGACACATTAACACATCTGGAGACAAACACAGAAACATTAACACATCTGGAGACAGAAACACAGAAACATTAACACATCTGGAGACAAACACAGGAACATTAACACATCTGGAGACAGAAACACAGAAACATTAACACATCTGGAGACAGAAACATTAACACATCTGGAGACAGAAACAGAAACATTAACACATCTGGAGACAAACACAGAAACATTAACACATCTGGAGACAGAAACACAGAAACATTAACACATCTGGAGACAGAAACATTAACACATCTGGAGACAGAAACAGAAACATTAACACATCTGGAGACAAACACAGAAACATTAACACATCTGGAGACAGAAACACAGAAACATTAACACATCTGGAGACAGAAACACAGAAACATTAACACATCTGGAGACAGAAACATTAACACATCTGGAGACAGAAACAGAAACATTAACACATCTGGAGACAAACACAGAAACATTAACACATCTGGAGACAGAAACACAGAAACATTAACACATCTGGAGACAGAAACATTAACACATCTGGAGACAGATGTTAGAGTGTCCTCACCCCAGATCCTGGTCAGTGGGGGGCTCGCTGGGTGTGTCACTGTACAGCTGTACATGTCTCCCAGCTGTGGGATGAACTGCAGTCTGGAGGACTGTCTGAAGGAACCGTCTTTGTTGGGGAAGGGAACATTGATGCTGGTTCCTTCAGTCACGTTCTCTCCGTTCTTGGTCCAGTAGACTTGAACAGGAGCAGGATAGAAACCGGTCACATGACAGATCAGCGTGTTCTGGACTCCGAGCTCTATGTTGTCTCTTTTGTAGATGATCGGACTGGAAGGAGGATCTGAACACAAACAGTTATTATCAATAATGTTGCATTTAGACGTAATTTACACAGTAAAATAAAACAGCTGATTTAACGTCAGCTGTGATGATGTAATAATATCGTCTCTGTATCCATTAACCTTTCTGTCAGACTGACAGAAGCAGTCAGACTTTTCCTCTTGCAGCAGGAAGAATAATGTAGATAAAATAACAGAAAACATGTCTGTCAGTTCAATACAATGTTATGATTACACTGACTTAACATACATGACTTTCAGTGGGACATTAAAATGAGTTGTTTGATGCAGAGCCACCTTTTATGATCTAACAGAACCTTAGAATAATAGTCAGTGTGTAAATAAAGAAATGCTGGTTATTAAGTTACGACTCATTCTGTCTGCTGAGTCTTTAACTGAAGCTTCACTTGCTGCAGAGTCACAGTTACATTACTGTTGTGTTTGCTCAGTAAACGCAGGTCAGACTCTTCAATACATTTAACTTTGTGTGTGAGGATAAAGTCAGTGTGTGACGTGATGCTGCAGCACTGAGTGCTGCCACTGCAAGAAAATCACCAACAACAACATAGAAACAACATAGAAACAACATTCTCAACATAAATAGTGAAGCTCATTAAGTCCTTTTAAAAAAGTGACTGAAAACCAGAATTCAGCAGAGTCTGATGTTTTATCTTGAGTTCATAAAGTGAAGATGGCTGCTGCTGTGAGATTGACTGGTCTCTATCTATCTAATACCTCTTGAATCATACAAACTGAGTCAAACAGAGGTTTCACCAACTTCATCATCAATCTGGGCCAGAAATCCAGTTCTGGATGTGTCATTTTGTTGGACTTGGATCATCCAGGCCTCTGGCCCTGTAGGCCTTATTCTGGGTATTCTTAGTGGTTTACTGGACCTGATCTTCATATTGCCGTGCCACCTAAAGAAGGTTCCAACAACAGTCCAGAGGAGACTATCTCCATGGATCAGGTGTGTCAATTACTTGAGCAGCAAAAGGACTTCTATCAAACCCTTCTGGAAAAACTTCAAATCCTGTGTTGAAAGTCTTGTTGACTCCTCAAAGTGACCTCAGGGTTAATCTGGAATTCACTCAAAAGGAATCTCATGACTTTAAAAACTACTGCAAGACATGTGGTGATATCTGCAAGACCAAGACTGATGTGGAAACAATCTGCAAAAGTCTCACTCAGTGATAAAACTCATTATATAGAAGGTCAGTCTAGACGAAACAGTATTATCATTCAGTCAGTGTCTGATTCTGAGGACAAAGTGAAGAAGCTGCTGTCAGAGAAGATACAGATAAACCACCACAAAATTAGGTTGGAGTGGGCCCACAGGACTGGAAAGCCTTTTCCATCCTCCACCAGGCCCAGACATCACGTTTCTGCCTTATGAGGACAAACTGGAGGTCCTGAGCAAAGCCAAAGCCCCCGAGAGGCACAGACATCTTCATAAATGAGGATTTTCCTGAAGCTGTTGGACAGAAGTAAGAAGAACTTCTTCCAGCCATGAGAGGGAGCCAGGGAGAAGCGGAGACTGCCTACCTGCAGTATGACAAACTCTTTGTACACCCACCACCCCAGAAACCTGCACTGAGGCCTGAGTGAACATAATACACACACTCACATACACACATATTCACATATACAGTATCATACCTAGTCAGTCCAATATGTATCTCAGTATGTTGGTTTACCCATGAGCACTTTCATGGCCATGATAGACTACAGCTGTATTTGTTATCATTGTCACAACATCCTCTTAAATGCAGCTGTTTATTGTACTTGCAGTAAAGGTGAATGGAGCTCTGCTTTTTTCTCTTTTGTTGTGTTTTCTGCTGCTTTGTTTTACTGTGCAAATAAAACAAATAAATACATTAAAATATATTTTATCTGCTTTTATATATAATTATATTATTATTATATTTTATTATAGCCTGAGTTCTTTCTGATTCAGAGGTTTCCTCCAGTCAGATCATTGTTACATGTGTTGTTTTCAGGTGGAGGCGACGTCTGCAGCTTTAACCTTTAACCTTTGACCCACCTGTCCACAGGTAAAGTTATTTATTTTGTGGTGATTTCTGGGTCTTTCAGCTTCCTGCTGCCTGCAGAGTTTGCTGCAGTTTGCTGCCTGTTAATGTTAATTATTGTTTTTATTTTGACTGAAAGACTTTTATCGTCTCCAGTTTGTTTGTGATTTCTCTCCTGATGATACACAGATGAGAATATACATGTAAACATGAATATACATGTAAACACAGTGAACACTGACACATACTGTAACTGTTCTGCACTCACAGCTTTAATCACACTGATTCAGAGGCTGAAGCCTGAAAAGCTGAAACAGTCGTTACAGAGACAGTAGTGAGTCCTTCCTGTCACTATCACTCAGTTCACCTCTGACCTCTCAGCTCTGACTCTCAAACTACAGATTCATTTATTCAAGTCAATGAACTCACAAAGTGTCAACTCTGTGTTACTTCTCTGCAGTTTAAATAGCAGTAAAGTGACAGACGTATTAAATTAGATTCAGTCTTTACCGAGTTGTGGTGGGATGTCCTTCATACCAACACGACTCTTCTTCAGGTTTGATTTGCAGATCTGTTGATTAGCCTCAGCATTTTCATAAAATCCTGGGAAGCTTGGATGACCTGCAAAGTCTGGCAGAGCATCAACTCCTCTCTTGTTGATGAAGTCTGCGTACCAAATCTCATCACCCTCCATTCCATACATGTTCTCTCCATCAGAGTCTGAACAGCCGTTGATAGAAAGATCTTCATGTAGATCTGAAGAGAAAACAGAAACACTGTCTGTCTGTGTGTGTTTCTCTCAGTGTATCAGAGCTGAAATGACTTTAAAGAGTCAAACACTTACTGTCTGCTGGGACACAGAGGACACAGGAGAGGATGAGGAGCAGCTCCCGCACCTTCATCACCTTCATCACCTTCATCTTCATCAGCAGCAGCTGTGACCTGAAACACTCTGAAACACTGAAACACTCTGACAGACTGACAGAAAGTCAGCAGCAGCTGAGCTCTTACACACAGCTCAGCCAATCACAGAGCAGAGATCACATGATGTCATCAGTGACCAGGTAGACTCAGACAGCTGCTGCTCACACACAAACAGCTGGAGATGCACTGATCAATAATCAATACTGTCTTTTCCAGAGCAGGAAGTAAAGAAAGAAAATAAACTAAATAAATGTCAGTTCAACTTTTTACTGATGAAGAGAAACAAACTTTAGTTTTTGTTATTAAACAGTTTAGAAACTACAGTTTATTCTGTTAAATTTAATGAATTTCAGAGAAAATAAATAAATTATAAATAAATAAATACAAATAAATAGGATTTAAAATGTGATTATTGATCACAAAATCAAAGAAATCTGGAATAAATTGATTATTTCTGATCAGAAGTTTAAACAGCTTGTCACAGATTTGAAGATAAACTTCATCTTGTCGTCTGTCTGCTGCATTAATTCCACACAGATCAGATCAATAGTGAAGAATGAAGGTTCACACTTTTACAAGCTGGAATATTGATCAGTTCAGCTTTAAAGGTCAATCACAGATATTTTAGTGACATTTGAAGAGACTCTAACTAACAGTTTGATGAAACCAGTGATGATGTTAAATTTACCATCATGTGTTTATGACAGATTCAGTCTGATTGATCATCATCAGTCACATGATCAGCTCTGAGAGGAAAAACAGCTTCACACTGATCATCAATAATCACACAGCGATCAGAGCTCTGAGCCGGATCAATGTTCAGGAACATTTACACACAACTTCTCACCTGTTGGTGCAGGTACAGGCTCATTTACATAAGGACACGCCCCCAGAACGCCAAATATGGTCAAACCTTCCCTCAGTGGCCTTAATGTAGAGTTTCTATAGTGGATATTTACTGTAGTACTTCAGTACAGTATTCAGGTACTTGTACTTTACTTCCATGTGATGCTACTTTATACTTCCACTCCACTACATTTCAGAGGGAAATATTGTACTTTCTACTCCACTACATTTATTTGACAGCTTTAGTTACTTTTCAGATGAAGATTTGACACAATGGATAATATAACAAGCTTTTAAAATACAACACATTGTTAAAGATGAAACCAGTGGTTTCCAACCTTTTTGGCTTTTGACGTCTTACAAAAAGCAGTGTGTAGTCGGGGTCACATTTCAGATGTCTATGAGTTGTTAACAGCTCCACCAAATAGTGATTTTTCCCTCTAAACTTCTCACATGGTTTCATTTCAATAAATGTTCAAATGATCCAATATTTCAGCAAAAATCAAAGATTAGAGAAAAAGTCCAAAAAGTGAAAACAGATTTGTGTATCAGAACTTTGTTTTTTCTTCTTTCCTCTCCCATTAATCATCTCACGACCCCTCAGATTTATCTGCTGACCCTTTGGAGGGGCCCCACCCCTAGGTTGGGAACCACTGGACTAAACTAGCTAACTGTATATAAAGTAGTTGAAACTAGCTCCACCTCCAGCAGCTACAACAGTAACATGCTGCTTACACACTGATGCTTCAGTATTAATAATCTAATGATGTCATATATAATAATATATCAGTCAGAGGGACCAAACCACTACTTTTACTGCAATACTTTAACTACATCAAGCTCATAATACTTATGTACTTTTACTGCAATACTTTAACTACATCAAGCTCATAATACTTATGTACTTTTACTGCAATACTTTAACTACATCAAGCTCATAATACTTATGTACTTTTACTGCAATACTTTAACTACATCGAGCTCATAATACTTATGTACTTTTACTGCAATACTTTAACTACATCGAGCTCATAATACTTATGTACTTTTACTGCAGTAGGATTTTTCATGCAGGACTTTTACTGGAGTATTTGTATTTTGTTGTACTTTTACTGCAGTAAAGAACAAAAACATTAATAAACATTAATAATAAACATAAATTCATCTTAATCAAACTGATTGATCAGATGTTTCCATGTGTAGCTTCGTAGCATCTAAAGATCAATAAATCACTTTACATGATGCTCGCAGCTGATTATTGATGCAGATTGATTACAGTTGAACATCATTAACACATCGTCTGGATCTCTTATCAAACACATTATTGATCAGCTGGTTTTACCAATAAAAACAAACAGGTGTCACATGATCCACAGCAGAGCAGCTTTGTGATCAGACTGATCATTACAGCAGGAAATCAATACTGTTTATCATTTATCAGGAAACGACACAAACATGAATCAAACTTTACGACACTGTTGGACACATTTGATTATTTTCAGATGTTTCATGATGACAGTTTCATTATTTTACAGCTTTAAAATAACAAAGACAAAAGTCTGTGAGAGAAATGTCTCCAGTCTGACTCCAGTTTGCTGAACTGGGATTCTTTGTGTTCCCCATCAAACCAGTCTGACCACACGATGCCTTCAGGTGTCTGTGTGAAAGCAGGAGTTTCCCACCTTCTCCTCTGACTCTGATCATCAGCTGGAACTCAGTTAAGGTGAAGACGCTGAGATTTCCTGCAGCTCCTGAACGCAGCAGCAGCGGCGTCTGTGGAAAGTCCCGACTCGTTACTTTCACTTCCTGTTCAGCCAGCGGCCAATCAGAAACAGAGCTGCTGATGAGTCATCAGTCACCAGGAGCGGCGTCCTGCTGATGGGCTCATGAGGCGACCTTTGACCTCTGCACAGTCTTCATCTTCATCATCACCGCTCTGAAACTCTTTCATTTCTATTTTTAAACACAGACTTTAGACTTTGGTCAGTTCATGAAAGTCACTTAAAGTTTGTTGTTGTTTGCAGTTTATAATACGAGGTAGCAGCCAAACATCCAGGAGCTCTGCAGACGGCTGAGGAAGGATCAGCTTCTCATTAAAGGACCAGTTCAGTGTTTCAGTGTGTTAAACAGCAGTCAGCTGTAATCATTCCTCCTGTTCATACTGGATATTAAAAGATCCCCTTCAAATGTGCTTTAATGGAAGTGATGGAGGCCAAAATCCACAGTGTGTCCACACAGTCATTTAAAAGTAGATGTGAAGCTTATATGAGGCTTCAGCAGTCTGAGTTAGTCATATCAAGTGGATATCTGCCACATTTACAGTCTTTGTAGCATCAAATTCCCTCTTTGTGTTTCCTCGGACAGTGTTTCCCTGTTGAGCTGTGGTGGAAGTATAGTAACAAAAAGAGGGACTTTGGCACTAAAAAGACTGTAACGTTGAAAGATATCTACTTGATTTGATTCATTTGGACGCTGAAGCTTCATATTAGCTTCATGTGGATTTTGTCCCCCATCACTTCCATTGTAAGTGCATTATGAAGGGATGACTCACCTGTTCACCTGACAGTACATGTCCTGCACATGCTCAGTAGTGTCCTGCTCTGTAAAACATGAAGGAATTTAGTGGAATCAACCATCATTAACTTCATGTATCTTCAATTAATGTGGAGTTCATTGAATTCATTCAGTTCTTCTGACGTGAAACGATGAGTTGAATAAATGTTCTGCTGATGTTCATTAAACTCATCTAATGAACTTTCTGACTCGATGTGTTTTCACCAGCTGTGAACCAAAACTTACCAACATCAGTGTGGATCACCAACCAGACCAAACAGCCTCAGACCTCCAGGTTTCCTCCATAAATGTGCTGAATCAGTCTGAGCTCTGACTGTCCTCCATCCTCCATCTGCTGCTCCTGGACTCTGTTTGAAGACTTCAACACTTTACTTCCTACTGAGCTCATTAGTGGTAAAGTTGTGTTTGATCAAACTGAGGGACAGCTGCTGTTATTCTGTCCTCTTCTTGAATGATCTGTTGATTGATCAGTGTACTTATTATTACTTATTAAATACTTATTATTGATCTTTATTTGTTAATAAATGAACACTCAGATCACTGACTGTGGCTTTATTATCAGGACAGATAATATCAGAAGTATGTTTAACATTATGATGCAGACGACTTAAGAGAAGCAACTTACAAACTACATAATCAGCTGCTGTTTCACACGTTTTCTCTTTCACAGGACGTCTGTTTGATTTACGAGCGTCACTGAAAGTTCAAAGTGAAGAAGCTGCAGGTGGAGATGAAGAAACTGGAGAAGATATAAGTTTACATTTAAACACAGCAGAGCGTCGTGGTTTGGACTTTATTTCACTTCCTGTTTCACAGCTTGAACAAAATGAATAAATAAATAACTTCAAAACAACGTTGACACACTTTTATTTCCTACATTATAAATGCTGAACTTTGAAATAAAAGGCTTCACTCTAAAATGAAAGTGAATGAGGTAATATACGGAGCAGGCTGGTTCTGCTGGATAGGTTACCATGGTTACTGAGCAGCCAATCATATCGGCCGCAGCCATGGAACAAACTCTCACTTAAATTAGCCAGAAACCCCCTCAGTTCACCTGTGCAGGTAAACATTTAAAGCTCAGTCATGTGATTAGGTCAGCGTCTCTGTTCAGCAGTTTGTTGTTCAGTTTACCATCAGACACCTGAACGCAGCGTCGCTGGAGTTTTTTTAATGAACCACAAACATTTCAGGCGTCTGTGGAAAGTCCCGACTCATAACTTTCACTTCCTGTTCAGGGAGCAGCCAATCAGAAGCAGAGCTGCTGATGAGTCATCAGTTACCAGGAGAAGATGTTTGTTGTTGATCAGCAGCAGGCTGAAGGAGCTCAGACGCCCCCTGCTGGCTCATCATGGTACATCAGTTTATTTACACCTGCTCAGGTGTTTTCAGTCGGGATCGTTCCTGTGATGAAGAGCAGACGTCTGGATTTAACCAAACTCTGACTGCTGTAAAACATCATCAACATGTTGGTCGTCTCACCTGAACAGGTGACTGACAGGAGAGCGAGGGAGCTGTCAATCAACAATCAATCAATCAATCAATCAATCAATCAATCAATCTTAAATTAAAAACTGATCACACCTGTCTGAGGTGACCTTAGGCCTGAACTATGAGGCAGGTTCAACATATCCAGGATATCTTTTAGTTATCTGGCTTCACTGAGCCGAACACTGGCCGTCCACTATAACCAGTGTGACCAGTATAACCAGTGTAACCAGTGTGACCAGTGTGACCAGTGTGACCAGTGTAACTAATATAACCAGTATGACCAGTGTGACCAGTACTGAAGCTGCTCTGGCTTGTTAATTAGAGCGACATCATCAGCAGATGAATGAAGTTGTTGAGTGAAGTCAGCCTAATAATAATTAATAATAATGTGTAATAATGACACAGAAGAAGAAGAAAACGAACAGAAGGAGACTGAGGCTGAAACACATGTAGGAATCATTATATATGAAGTATGAAGGGAGTATTTCTACTGTTTGTGCTGCTGAGTGTAAAAGTAGTTAATGACTAATGAGTCTGATGAGCTGCAGTGAGTCAGAGTCACTCCAGAGAAAATACACTGAAACTATTAAAATACTCTAAAATCATCGTTATGTGTTTAGTGTCGTTAACGATCTGTCTGATGATGATGATGTCATCACAGATTTACTGAAAGCAGCAAAAAGTTTCATCAGGACAAAAATAATAAACAATAAACATCATTAAAATGTGTTTCAGACACTTTTTACTGCTAAAAGTAAAGTAATGAGATCAGAAGTGAAACTAATCATCAGTTAATTAATGAGCCAATTAACTTTAAACTATAAGTGGAAACTATTTGAGTCGGAAGCTCCTTCATCCTTCATCATCAGCTGTCAGCTTCTCATCACTCGTCTTCACGTCTTCATCAGGAAATCATTAACTGATCATTCAAACGATCAGTTTAAACGAAAAGGAACATTTAGGAAATGTTCCCTGAAGGTTCTGTAAAGGTTATTCATGACTAACCCTTCAGAGAAGCTTTAGGGAACGTTCCCTGAAGGTTCTGTAAAGGTTATTCATGACTAACCCTTCAGAGAAGCTTTAGGGAACGTTCCCTGAAGGTTCTGTAGAGGTTATTCATGACTAAACCTTCAGAGAAGCTTTAGGGAACGTTCCCTGGAGGTTCTGTAAAGGTTATTCATGACTAACCCTTCAGAGAAGCTTTAGGGAACGTTCCCTGAAGGTTCTGTAAAGGTTATTCATGACTAACCCTTCAGAGAAGCTTTAGGGAACATTCCCTGAAGGTTCTGTAAAGGTTATTCTGGACTGGGTCTGGGGTGTTTCAGTTAGTATCCAGTGACAGATGCAGGTATTGATGACAGGGTCAGAGTTTGATCAGTTTGAAGGACTTGATGTTGTTGAATACTAAACTGAAGTCGATGAACAGCGTTCTCACATATAATAAATAATAATAAATAATAAGTGTTAGGGGAGCATGGCAGGGAAGACAGCAACGTCTGCTGAGGTCTGATGATTGTCGTAGATCTCATTTACTGCAAAGTATTTATTATATATTATATATGTATATATAATATTAGATACTGTGTGCCCAGGTTCTGGTCCCAGAGCACTGGGGGCCACTGCTGTGTGTTACAGTTTTTACAGTTTATCAGATGTGGATGTAAAATCCTCATATTAAAGTTTTAGGTCAGTTCTTTGCTGTGAGTAGTATGATTTTCTGAGGATATTTGGCACATTAACATCATCTTCTGAACTTATCTAACAGCTCTGAGTTATCTCACATCTACAGAAACCATCAGACTGGATTATAAAACATACAAGTTCATCAATTTCAGCTTTAAGATGGAAAAAGTCAGCACATACACAAATACACACAACAAACAGAAGAAAACAGCACCTTCACAGCAGGTTTCTGATGTTTCTCTGCAGCCTGCTGAAGGCGTATTTGCAGTTTGAAGTCAACGCTGATGCAAAGAAAACGTTTAGCTGCAGCTTCACATCGAAAGCTTTCTGACTCCAAACATCAGGAACAGTCTCAGTATTTGTCTCTGAGATTTGTGTCCTGCTGTTACTGTTTAATACAAACTGCTGCCTGGATGACAGGTATTGATCATAATGTCACCAGTACAGTGGGGGGAACATCTACATTATACACTATAGATATTAATGAACTATAGACTCTGTAGCATGTCGAAATGTTATTTGTTGGTTTTCATGATAAATGTGTGTAAAATGTCATCAAACTTAGTACTTTTTAAGCTGTAGGTGAAAAACATGGAGGCAAAGTAGCGTCCAGATTCTAGCTAACAGCAAACAGTGATAATAAGCCTGGGGGGCTGTCTTTAGCTTAGCATCACTGGTAAATATGTTCTGTTAGCTTCAGGCTACAGAACAACAACATGAAGGATTAGGATTAGGGACGGGGGGGGGGGGGGGGGGGGGTAATGTGGTTTTTGTCAGTAAAATATTTCTGTTGTCATTCAAAGCGTCTTTGTTCATATTTCATACTTTATATCTATATCACGACTTCCTGTCACATGACATGTATCTTCAGCCTACATTGTGTTGATAATACTTCTTTGAATGCAGGACGTTTACAGTATTTTTACTGTGATTAATACTTTTACTAAAGAAAAAAGATTTGAGACGTTAGAGAAAGTCTGGAAATGAAGTCAGAGTTTACCTGCAGCCCCCAAATCACTTAAAGCTGCTGATGAACCAGTGATTGACTTTAAAGATCAGAGCTGCTCTCAGTAATAGTAAACGTTTCCATGGTTACCGGCGCCTTTGCAATAGTTCATATTAATGCAGCTACAGTGTCTGCTGCCTGCTGCTCCATGTGGTCTGTAAAGATCTTAACATGCTGAGTGCAGCGATTTCTCCACCAATCATTGTTATAGATTATATTATATTATATTATATCATGTTATATTATATTATGTTATGTTATGTTATGTTATGTTATGTTATGTTATGTTATGTTATGTTATGTTATGTTATGTTATATTATATTATATTTTATTATATTATATTATATTATATTATATTATATTATATTATATTATATTATATTATATTATATTATATTATATTATATTATATTATATTATATTTCTTAATGATCCTCGTTGTTAGTTTTAGTTGTGAGTCAGTAATTTGTACCTGATGGAAAAAGAAGCTGCAGCTCTGCTTTCTATCTTCACATATTACAGAATGTCATTCATATTTTCCTCATTAATGATGTATTATTTCACCTCCTGCGACCGGCTGCTGTTAATCAATAAGTTCATTTTATGACCCGACCTGCCAGATATGCAGATTAACTGTAACTATAGTAACAGCAGAAGATGCTCCGCTGTAGTCAGCGCTCGCTTCAGTTTGTCATTTGCTGAGTGAAAGTTTAAACTAAATAAATATATTCAAACTTATATATAAAATCCTTTTTGTCCCGGAGGCGTTCCGGGGAAGATCTCTGTTCATCCCGACACATTTTCTATCGTTCCCGGGACGACGGGACGCCGTTAGGCTTCAGGAGTGGGCCTTTAAACAGCAGCACGCTGCCTGCACGACTTCCTGAGGGTTTAAAAGTTCAATGTCCAGACACCAAACATGTTCCAGTCAGTATAAAGTCTGACATGTAACACACACATTTAGACTTTAGGGAGACACTAACTCTGCTGCTTTACCTCCAACCACACACTGTCTTCACTGTGGTCCTGACGCTCGCTTCCTCCACACCAACATCTCTGGAGTCTTTGGAGGAAATGGTTGATCTACATTCAAGTATATGTATAAATGCAGTTTAGCATCTAACCACAAGTGCAAAAGAAGCAGTGCAGTGTAATGTACATATGTATCATATATAAATACTATAAACAGTATTAGTAGCTATGAATATGCTGATATATGCAGTATGAACAGTAATGAAATATAAACTGGGGGCACGGCGTGTACAGTAATTAACTAGTCAAATTTAGGTTTATGAATAACTCTATTTATTCCAAACAAATAACAACTCCAAATAAATATCTATAAGTTAATATACATAACTATTAAATAATATAATATAATAAATAACTATTTACATATTAAAATATATTTTCCATTTTTAAAATATATCAAAGATCCTTAAAATGACATCTGCTGCTTCTGCCTCATTAAACATACCAGAGTCTATGAATAAGTTTCCTACTTACTACTCTCAGTGTTTGTCCACATCACACTGGTTTAAATTACAAACTGGAACACGATTGGCTCCAAACTGGTTGTGACGTCATAAATCCTGCTTGTAGTCCCGCCCCCTAAAATCTGACTGGCTGAGCTCAGAGAAACTTTCCTCTTTCAGCAGATGAATGAAACAAACTGTGATCAGACATCTTTCTGCACAGAGAAGAACAACATGCAGCTGAAGGAACAAGAACAAAAACACAGTTTTAAACTGAAGGAAACTTCATTTAGTTTTTCCTTTGATAAACATGTCGACATAAATAACTATTTAATAAAAACTATCTGCATAATAAAATTGTTCCTTTTGTCAGGTGGATGTTTGCACAGCTGGTTTTTCCTGTTTTTCCCTGTTGGAACATTTAATATTTCTTCTCTAACATCTGTCTCTATGGCAACATATGGCGAAAAGTTATCGATACACAGATATTGATCCGTTATTTTAAAGACGGACCGCTCAGGATAGATCAGCTGCTCTGGCTCTACCAGAGCGCCACTACCCTCCTCCTCCTGAGGGAGGCGCCGAACACACCGGTGACGCTCAGATGGACGCAGCTGTAAATGACAACGAAGAAGAAATGTAGCCAGAATCAGCAGCGATGAGCCGCTGCTGTCAGACTCTGCTGTCTGCTGGAAACACAGACAGTCTGCTGGAGCTCCGACCGTCACTAGAAGCTCCTTCACGGCCTTTTGGAAGAGTTTCTATGTGCTTCCTGTGTTGTAGCCCAGCTAGCGGCTCTCTGCTGTGTGTGTCTCTTATCAGGCTGAATAACACTGCAGCTCTGAGAGGCGCAGACTGAGCCTACAGCCTGTATCACTGTATCACACTGTTAGATGTTTGTCTGAAAATGACACACAGACTCAGGCAGAGCTGTCACTGACATTTATTATTTAACCTTTATTTATTCAGGTCAGTTTCTCTGAGATCAACGCTTCTTTATCAGGAACTCACACATTCACACCTGGAAGCTGCTCAGTCAGGGTCAAAGGTCACTTTTCACCTACCAGCCAAAATAATAAATTACTATTATTACTATTGATCATGTGATCTGGGTGTCGTATATGACTGTCAGTCAGTATTATATTAGTGTGCAAACGTGCAAAGTCACATTAATGTAAAACAGCAGCAGCAGAAATCCATTAACATGAGTTTCACTGATGATTTCATTAACAACTATTCTGCATCTCAGCTGAAAGCTGAATTTACTGGAAGGATCATTAATAGCAAAATACTTTAAATTATTTACTACTTGTACTTTATCTGTGTGGCAACAAGCAGCGTTTTATTGAGCTGCTGTTCAGGGTAACAGCCACGTTCACATCATACAGTTAAACCAAGTTAGCCCTCCGAGCTAATGCGTGCTAACCACGCTAACGACGATCAGACTAGATATCAAACAGAAGCCAGAGATGACATCATGTAAAGTTTCTGTAAACTCAGCACAGTCTGCCCAGTACAACCAGTCTGCCCAGTACAACCAGTCTGCCCAGTACAACCAGTCTGCCCAGTACAACCACAGTCTGCCCAGTACAACCACAGTCTGCCCAGTACAACCATAGTCTGCCCAGTACAACCACAGTCTGCCCAGTACAACCATAGTCTGCCCAGTACAACCATAGTCTGCCCAGTACAACCACAGTCTGCCCAGTACAACCACAGTCTGCCCAGTACAACCACAGTCTGCCCAGTACAACCATAGTCTGCCCAGTACAACCACAGTCTGCCCAGTACAACCATAGTCTGCCCAGTACAACCATAGTCTGCCCAGTACAACCATAGTCTGCCCAGTACAACCAGTCTGCCCAGTACAACCACAGTCTGCCCAGTACAACCAGTCTGTCCAGTACAACCACAGTCTGCCCAGTACAACCAGTCTGCCCAGTACAACCACAGTCTGCCCAGTACAACCAGTCTGCCCAGTACAACCAGTCTGCCCAGTACAACCACAGTCTGCCCAGTACAACCAGTCTGCCCAGTACAACCAGTCTGCCCAGTACAACCAGTCTGCCCAGTACAACCAGTCTGCCCAGTACAACCACAGTCTGCCCAGTACAACCAGTCTGCCCAGTACAACCACAGTCTGCCCAGTACAACCATAGTCTGCCCAGTACAACCACAGTCTGCCCAGTACAACCACAGTCTGCCCAGTACAACCAGTCTGCCCAGTACAACCAGTCTGACCTGCTGCCCCTGAGCAGCTCCACTGGAGCAGTGGGGGTTCAGAGCCTTGGGGGGGGGGGGGGGGGGGGGCTGCTGCTCCTGCTGAGGGAGTTTTCTGACTGAGCCTCAGAAAGAAAAGATGTCACATCTGCCTCAACAAGAGAGACGACCAACAGCACAGAGACACATAGATTATAAATATACTGATACCATATTCTACTGACGCCACCATCACCTCACTGTTTGTTTGTTTGTTTGTTTGTTTGTTTGTTTGTTTGTTTGTTTGTTTGTAGGCCGTCTTGTTTTTTCCCACTAACTTCTCTTTATGAAATTGTACCAATACTCACCTGATCACTTCTATATATTATTTTATTTCTTTTATTTATTTATTATCTATTTTATTCTATTAAATAATATTGTTTTTCACATTATTTTTGTTCATTTCATTCCTTAACATCGTCTTTCATCATCATATTTGTGCTTTGACAACATGTCGAATGTCATGTCCATAAAGCTGAAGCCGGATCCCCTCCTCACGCCTCCTGCAGGAGGAGGAGAAATGTCCCTGCAGCAGCATCAGGTAAAACTACCTCTCATGGAGTGGATGAAGAGAGGAGGTCAGCTTTCTATGAACTCTGTGGTCTTCTTCCTTTGTGCCACCTTCCTCCAGACTCCACTGAGTATTCCTCCTCCAGCTGTGGTCGCTTCTGTAGTATCTGAATTACTACTAATGAGTTTTAAACAGAACCACAGAGGTGGTCTGTCCACACATTGGTTGTTTTCTACAGTAATTCCTGCATAAAGAGGAAAACTGGAGCTCTTGATGTTTCTGACGTCATGGTAACTGTAATATTCCTGTTTGCTTCATGTTGAGATTAATTAATTAATTAATTAATTAATTAAGATTCAGCAGGTCTAACAGCTGTTAATGATTCGGCCCATTAGAGGGTTTGATTGACACACAGACCTTCAGGTCAGAGCAGAGGACACAAAACCACTTTGAAGCCAAAATGGCTGCAGATGCATATCCCATGATCCTCTCTGCCACTGTAAATAATGTGTTTACAGAAACTGCATCACTCTCAGGTATTCAGCTGCCAAATAATATGAACGTATCATCCATAAAGCAGTTTGACACTAAACTTTGAACTTGTCATGTTGCTGCATCCTTAATCTCCCACAGCAGCTTTTAGCTTGCAGGTATCTGATGTAGCGTTTGGCAGAAGACAGATCATTGATCTCTGTCTTCAGTGGCCTGGAGAGCAGGCGGTCTGGGATCTGGTCTGGGATCTGGTCTGAGATCTGGTCTGGGATCTGGTCTGGGATCTGAGTTGTGATTGTAAACCACAGTTTAAGGTGCTGCAATACGAGTAAACAAAGACCTTTTATATTGTCTGTTCCTTTTTCCACATTCACAGCCCCTCAGGAAGAATCTGCAGTCAATTCATATTTCAGCATCATCAGACTGTCTTCACCTTTGACCCCTGTGCAGGTGACGCCCAGCACCTGCATCACGACAGCCAATCATAGGTCTGCTGCTCCGTTGCTGCTCCTATCAGCTGCACAGTAATGACAGATGTTTGATTTTATAGATAACTTCATTTACATTCTCTTTTCTTTGTGTCCTTCTCAGAAAAAAGCCCCAGACATGTTAAATCATCTCTGGACACGAGCTACACCAAACACACTGGGATGAGATGAACAAACACAGTCCTTCAAAAACCAGTCCGCACTAAATCCCACCAGCTGCACCCTGCAGGTAAACACACCTGGAGATACAATATGATCTCTCATCTGTGGCTTCTTTTCACACTGTGGACAAGGTGGGCGGCCGTGTGTCCGATTAAACGCTTTCAGCATATTATAGAATTAGAAAAAGGGGCAAGTGATGGTGAGAACGAGCGTGTCAGAGTCCAGGAGTCAGCTGACAGCTGGAGATGAAGGGAACAGTGGACGAAGGAAAAGAAGATGTTTCAGAAAACAGACACGCTGCAGCTCAGGTCTGATCCCTGATGTCATTCACTCATCATTAATCTGTTGCATTTTGTGATGATGGTGACGACAGTGTTTCTGACTTTAACAGCATCTCACACAGACGGCCTTTTCAGACTCTTCCTCAGAGACTCTTCCTCAGAGACTCTTCCTCAGGGAGACGTGAAGGCTGCAGAACTCAAAATACGAGATATTCGTGTCTTTTTATGTTTGTGGTGAATGAAACTCACAAGACGAAGTTTGAGCCGTCTGAGGCTCGCTCTCTCTCCACCTCGGCGGGAGAATAAAGACGAGAAAATGAATCTTCTTCCCAGATTGTGACGTTTCTTTCCAGCACTTCCAGTAGAGGTGCCTCGTAACCAGATCAGAGGATGGGACCGGCTCCTGTCTACATTCATCTGGAAGAATTAAAGATATTCAACATTACAGCCACGTTGTTAAAGATGTGGGCTCAGCTGAGCTCTGGTGTGTTGGTGTAACCCAGCTTCTCTTTAATGGACGGACCTGTACAGTCAGTATGAGTTAGTCCCAGCAGGGCGGATGAAGGACTCCAGGGTTTGTTTTCTCACTGAAAATATGGACAGAAGAAGTAAAGAGATTCTTAAAGGAGCTGAAAAGAAGCTAATATAGTGATATGAGAGGAAACCCAGTCTGCTTCCACTAACTGCTTGTTCTGGAGAGATTTCTGCTGGAAGAACCTGATCTGTTTCTTTATCACCTCCCAGTCTGACAGATGGAATAATGTTACATTTATCTTCTGTTTAAAATGTTTGTTGTCAGCTGTAGCAGTTTGTGTATTTCCTCATGTTGTATGCTGATGATATGACCCTAATATCAGCAGTACTAAGAGTAGTTGTAGTTACCAGAAGGCTCCAGCAGGGGCAGTTTACAGCTGCTGAGCTACGTTAAGGGACACGTGGTTTCCTCCCCTCAGTCATTACACAAAAATACCCCCCTTTTCAGTTTCCAGTATAGCACCAGTACAGCACTGGGTTAACTTTACCCAGCAGCAGTCTCTTCTGACCAGTGTTACACACAACCAGCGTTATAACAAGCTTTAGTTTGGGCGAATAAGCCGACAGTAAAATCAAACGTTACACTAAAAGTGGCTCAGAACAACACAGACCCAGTACTGTGTCGCTGCTATATGAACCCAAACTGGGTCACATTTGAACCCAGTGATTTTTAGTCTGCATGTTCTTTGGCTTCCTTCATCTGTTCAGCCTTTTTGGAAAGAAGTGGCTGATTTAGTTTCAGAGATTCTGCTTTTCCTTCCACTTTTTGTACCTTGGAAATGTTCCCAAAGCTCTCAGTAAAAGTGACGCATATCTTGTGAAGAGTAAAAAAAGTGTAATCAAAGCTCCAGAGGAACCTCCCAGCACCTCTTACCAATATAATAACTCTATTCACTCAATGACTTCAACAGCAGAAGAGGATCAATATCCTGGATACTGGAATCAACCAGACTGTGTGTGAACCCTGTGATGCTTTATTATTGATCACACACCCATCACTACAGCTGACACACTTCCTGTTTATTAAAGTCTTCAATAAACTCACACAAGTGTGTCACAAGGTTTTCTGAAGGTTTTCTGAAGGTTTATTGTGCTTAAAAACTTGTATCAAATCTACCAATCACACACAAATCAATCAGATCAGTGGATTATATTGATTGAAGCAGAGTTAAGGAGTCAGTTAGCGGATATACAGGAGCCACTTTATCATCAGGCAACGTAGGCGACCGCCTGGGGCCCCAACTACAAGGACCCCAAACATCTGGAGATGAATTATGATGTTTAGATATGAAAATATTGAATGATGTTACTGTTCTAACTCAGTGTTCCTGAAATAAGTTACAAAAGGCCCCAAAGCAGTAAAAATATGCAGCTGTGTAGCTGAGAAACATTGTTCCACTACATTTACTGACAGATAAATGTTACTGGTTACACAGCTGAGTCACTTTTTACTCACTAAATACTCATATTCACATATGAAGCTTCATTATTGATTCAAACATCCAGCAGGACACAAGAAGGAAAAGACCAGGACCAGGAGCAGGACCAGGACCAGGACCAGGACCAGGACCAGGATCAGGATCAGGACCAGGACCAGGAGCAGGACCAGGATCAGGATCAGGACCAGGAGCAGGACCAGGACCGGGATCGGGACCGGGACCGGGACCGGGAGCAGGAGCAGGAGCAGGAGCAGGACCGGGAGCGGGAGTGGGACTGGGACCAGGACCAGGACCAGGACCAGGATCAGGACCAGGACCAGGACCAGGACCAGGACCAGGATCAGGACCAGGATCAGTTAGAGGGGACCAGAATGCGTCCTGAGTTAAAGAAGAACAGACAAGAACAGGATCAACAACAGAACCAGACTCCATCATTAAACCTGCTCAGACTGGTATCAGACTGGTATCAGACTGGTCAGACTGGTGTCAGACTGGTCAGACTGGTGTCAGACTGGTCAGACTGGTATCAGACTGGTGTCAGACTGGTCAGACTGGTGTCAGACTGGTCAGACTGGTATCAGACTGGTGTCAGACTGGTCAGACTGGTGTCAGACTGGTCAGACTGGTATGAGACTGGTGTCAGACTGGTCAGACTGGTGTCAGACTGGTCAGACTGGTCAGACTGGTCAGACTGGTCAGACTGGTATCAGACTGGTGTCAGACTGGTGTCAGACTGGTGTCAGACTGGTCAGACTGGTCAGACTGGTCAGACTGGTATCAGACTGGTGTCAGACTGGTCAGACTGGTGTCAGACTGGTGTCAGACTGGTGTCAGACTGGTCAGACTGGTCAGACTGGTTTCCTGCTCTGACCTCTGGACTTCCTCTTGTAGTAGATGAATCCAGCCAGAGATAAGATCAGACCCAGGATCAGTCCTGACGCTCCGATGGCGATCTTGTTTCTCTCTGACTCAGGTAGGGACGGATCTGAGGACAGACAGGTAGAGACAGACAGGTGAGCACACAGACAGGTAGAGACAGACAGGTAGAGACAGACAGGTGAGCACACAGACAGACAGACAGGTGAGCACACAGACAGGTAGAGACAGACAGGTGAGCACACAGACAGGTAGAGACAGACAGGTGAGCACACAGACAGACAGGTGAGCACACAGACAGGTAGAGACAGACAGGTGAGCAGACAGACAGACAGACAGGTGAGCACACAGACAGGTAGAGACAGACAGGTGAGCACACAGACAGACAGGTGAGCACACAGACAGGTAGAGACAGACAGGTGAGCAGACAGACAGACAGGTGAGCACACAGACAGGTAGAGACAGACAGGTGAGCAGACAGACAGACAGGTGAGCACACAGAGAAGTAGAGACAGACAGGTAGAGACAGACAGGTGAGCACACAGACAGACAGACAGGTGAGCACACAGACAGATAGACACAGACAGGTAGAGACAGACAGGTAGAGACAGACAGGTGAGCACACAGACAGACAGACAGGTGAGCACACAGACAGGTAGAGACAGACAGGTGAGCACACAGACAGGTAGAGACAGACAGGTGAGCACACAGACAGACAGGTGAACACACAGACAGACAGGTGAGCACATAGACAGACAGGTGAGCACACAGACAGACAGGTGAGCACACACACAGACAGGTGAGCACATAGACAGACAGGTGAGCACACAGACAGGTAGAGACAGACAGGTGAGCACACAGACAGGTAGAGACAGACAGGTGGGCACACAGACAGGTAGAGACAGACAGGTGAGCACACAGACAGGTAGAGACAGACAGGTGGGCACACAGACAGGTAGAGACAGACAGGTGAGCACACAGACAGGTGAGCAGACAGACAGGTAGAGACAGACAGGTGAGCACACAGACGGGTAGAGAAAGACAGGTGAGCACACAGACAGGTAGAGACAGACAGGTGAGCAGACAGACAGGTAGAGACAGACAGGTGAGCACACAGACAGACAGGTGAGCACACAGACAGACAGACAGGTGAGCATACAGACAGGTAGAGACAGACAGGTGAGCACACAGACAGGTAGAGACAGACAGGTAGAGACAGACATGTGAGCACACAGACAGGTAGAGAAAGACAGGTGAGCACACAGACAGGTAGAGACAGACAGGTGAGCACACAGACAGGTAGAGACAGACAGGTGAGCAGACAGACAGGTAGAGACAGACAGGTGAGCACACAGACAGGTAGAGACAGACAGGTGAGCAGACAGACAGGTAGAGACAGACAGGTGAGCACACAGACAGGTAGAGACAGACAGGTGGGCACACAGACAGGTAGAGACAGACAGGTGAGCAGACAGACAGGTAGAGAAAGACAGGTGGGCACACAGACAGGTAGAGACAGACAGGTGAGCACACAGACAGGTAGAGACAGACAGGTGAGCAGACAGACAGGTAGAGACAGACAGGTGAGCACACAGACAGGTAGAGACAGACAGGTGGGCACACAGACAGGTAGAGACAGACAGGTGAGCAGACAGACAGGTAGAGACAGACAGGTGAGCACACAGACAGGTAGAGACAGACAGGTGGGCACACAGACAGGTAGAGACAGACAGGTGAGCAGACAGACAGGTAGAGACAGACAGGTGAGCACACAGACAGACAGACAGGTGAGCACACAGACAGGTAGAGACAGACAGGTGAGCACACAGACAGACAGACAGGTGAGCACACAGACAGGTAGACACAGACAGGTGAGCACACAGACAGGTAGAGACAGACAGGTGAGCACACAGACAGGTATTTACCCCAGTCAGTAACCAGAGGCTCTCTCAGGCTGGCGTGTTCCACCACACAGGAGATCTTCTCTCCAGACCTTCAACACAAACAAACATCAGAGTTTGTGACAAACTTCCAGCAGCAACATTCTGAGCTGAGTTTCCTTCATTCACAGTAAATCACTCTGCTCAACTTTCAGCCACAAACTGACAGAGTTTCACTGTGTGACCGCATCTTTACTGTTCACCTGCGGCTGGACTCACCTGGGCGTGTACTCCAGGTGGGAGTGGATCTGGTAGTACCAATCGGTGTCCGCCAGCTCGTCGGTGGAAGTGACATCAGAGGTGACTTCCTGTCCGTCTCTGAGCCATCTCACTGTGATCTGTTTGGGGTAGAAGTCGTAGACGCTGCAGACCAACATGGAGGGATGTTTACCAGCAGGGGGAGCCACCGAGCGCAGCCGGACATAAGGCTGAGCTGTAACACAGTAACGTTATTATTATTTATTTTTTTTATTGTTGTTGTTGTTGTTGTTGTTGTTGTTGTTGTTAGTTTTAGGCTGTGGAGCTCAGCTGGTATCTTAAAGAAAGATCTGGTTTGTTCTCTGGATTTAATCCTTCACTTTACAGATTAACAGAATATTAAATGATATTGTTAAATAAATGATTGTTAATTCATGATGAAGGGATGTCAAAGATACCAGGTTTTAAAAGGAAAAGTCCAAAGTATATCCATGTATATACTGTATTATCTCATTCAGATTATTGATGAACTACACAGTGTGACTCATGTTGATACTTTAGCAGCAGGAACTGTTGAAGGTTGTTGTTTCTACTGGGACGAGTTAGTGAGGAGCACCGAGTGTCAGCAGCTTCACATGAGTGTGTTTGAGCAGCTTAGTGAACAGTGTCATGTGACCGTGGACGACTACAGCTGATCTTCCTGTGACCATTATTATTATCTTTAATATCCATTAATGTTCTTTTTATTCATTAGGATGTATTGATTTGTTCTCCATGACCTGCTGAGGTCTGTTCATGGCAGTTACTGCAGTTACTGCAGTAACTGACGCAGTTACTGCAGTAACTGTAGCAGCTGCTGCTGCAAACACTGTTACTGCAGTAACTGTGTTTGACCACCAGGAGGAGACAGAGGCCTCAATCTGATGAGTTTTAGGAAAATTAAACTCATCAGTTTATTATAACAGCTGCTGTTTTATGTTTGATTTCATTACAAATGATCCAACCTCCCAAAAACAAAATGTGACAGAGTCCAAGAAACAAAGAGAATTAATTCAAATTAATTTGATAATGAGAAGGTTGATTATTATTTATGAAGTGATGCAGATATGAAACATTCACTGACTGAATCTGACAGAGATCATAAATCCAGCAGAGACACGAAAACATGTTTTCACTCTAACTGTCAATTTAAACTCTGCTGATGATCAATAAACACGTCTGCTGTCAGCCAATCAGCAGAGTTAATGATTCAGTTTGTTAACGAGCTTTAATGTGATCAATCACAAACTCACCTGATTTAGTCAGAGCAGCCTGGTAGTCAATCCCAACGTTGTTCAGACAGTATGTCTCCCTCTGAGCTCTCATTGAAGTCAGCTCTGAAGGATCGTTGTTCCAGCGTTCTGCGTTCTTCACACCGAACTCAGTGTATCCAACATATTTATCCACACTGCTGTCAAACCTGATGAACTCCAACTTGTTGAAATACCAAGACGCAATGAGCCTGATGTCCTTCAGCTCAGTGGAGTTAAACTCACAGCGAGCCGTCCCATAATTCAAAAATCCATCTGAGGATAAAAACAATCAGTTTGAACCTTCAGCTGACAGTAAAACAGAGTATTGATCAGTGATCAGTGTATTGATCCTACCTGCTGTGTAGACAGTAATGAAGTATAATCAGTGTATTGATCAGTGATCAGTGTATTGATCAGTGATCAGTGTATTGATCCTACCTGCTGTGTAGACAGTGATGAAGTATAATCAGAGTATTGATCAGTGATCAGTGTATTGATCCTACCTGCTGTGTAGACAGTGATAAAGTATAATCAGTGTATTGATCAGTGATCAGTGTATTGATCAGTGATCAGTGTATTGATCCTACCTGCTGTGTAGACAGTGATGAAGTATAATCAGAGTATTGATCAGTGATCAGTGTATTGATCCTACCTGCTGTGTAGACAGTGATAAAGTATAATCAGAGTATTGATCAGTGATCAGAGTATTGATCCTACCTGCTGTGTAGACAGTGATGAAGAGGAGGGTGACGCTCAGAAAGGATGAAGCCATGTTCCTCTGTTCTCTTGACAAACACTGACACAGTCTGACTGAGAGCTGCTCTAAAAACCAGAGGAGCTGATCACATGACCTGCTGATCAGCTGTTACCAGGCAGACTGCTCACACAAACGTCTGCTGATGGAGCCTAACTCACAGTCAGACACATGTTACAGTAATAACAATAATAATTCATCTGGAATAAATCGTCTATAATGAAGCAGTGATCAATAAATATTTAAAACATTAAGTTGTGATCAGACTTTAATTTGTGGATTCTTCTGTTTTTATATGTCGTCTCTTTATAATTATACTAATACAATTACAATATAATTACACATTACAATCTACAGAACCTCAGAATTTATTCCAATAGAAACAAGCTCTCTGATGTAGATCAATGAGACATTATTGATTTATTCATTACATTAATATTGTGGATCTGATGAATATCAGTCTGACTTGGTGAATATTACAGCTGCGCCTTCAGCTCAGCCAAAGTTAGTCGAGTCATTATTATTATTACATTATTTAACTTAAAACAATTAGTAGATGTGAACACAAACCTGTCTGTCTGGACCCATAATAACTTTAACAGGAGCATTACCAAACAAATAAATGACAGGGGAGCTTTGAACTGACACGTGATGAACAGTATGTATGTAAACTGAGCAGTTAGAGGGAAAACATACGTGAGTCACAACCAAGAGAACAAAAAGGTGTAAATGTGTAACTTCAGAAAACACGTCTGCTGCTGCCTGTGCTGACTGCAACACGTGCTGCGTTCACAGATGCATCATAAAGTCCCACTTTGAAGATGTGCTGTCACAAATACAACACAAAACATTTCTAAATTACTAATTTAAAATATCTTATCAAAGGAGGCATATTAGAGAAAAACATGCATGTTAGAAGCTGTTTAGACGTGTGATGTTCAGATGTTGCTCTGGATATCTGGGCCAGAGTTTCCTCTGTGCTGTAGACGTGAGTTTTTAATTTCCCACAGCACTGGAAGGCAGCAATAGATGCAACTTCTGGGCTGCAGCACGTACCGGTGCCCTGTTTTATTACTAAGTGTCACAAAATGATCAAATGATTGTACATTATGGGACTTTTGGCATTATTGATCGTACAAATACGATAATTATTGTACATCTGGCAACGCTGGCGCTGAGCTAAGCTATAAGTAACTTAGCTCTGTGTGGCCTTCAGGGAGGCTTAGGAGGAGGATATTTGGTCCCACCCACTATAAATCAAAATGTGATTGGTTAATTCACCTGTCAGTTATTAAACAGACATGTGGCTATGGGACTATGACCTTCTCTCCTGGTTATGAGGTCCTAACCAATGAGTGAGCCAGCTGACCGTTTCTCTGCCTACAGACAACAACTAAAACATCTGATTGGATAACTGTGGTTTAAAGAGAGTAACCCTTTCATTTCTGAAGCAAACCTGATGGAAAATGGCTCTAAAATTAGAATTAGAAGAGAGTAATTATTAAATGAAAGAGATCAAATATAACATTTAAAATGCTGATATGTTTGGTCTTCTCTGAAGGGCCTGAAGGTTCCCCTCTGCTCTGACGTCCTGCATCACTGTGGAAAGATGGAAACTTTTACTACAATAGAAACAGCAACAGCTGCCACACTCAGCCTGTCAGTCATGTGCAGGTTACTGCTGTCTGGTCTGGAGGGTGGAGGTCTGGAGGGTGGAGGTCTGGAGGGTGGAGGTCTAGATTCAGCCTAGAAGGATCCCACATTATCACTGATTATCACAAGGAGGTCATCAGAAATGTAAAACATTTCACGCCTCTTTAATCTTTCCTCTCACTGCTCATATCACAGAGTCAGCTGCACACTTTGGTTTCTGTTGTGTGAAAATGAAATGATCATAGCAGATATATTCATCTGTACTGGAAACAATTAATACAAGTTGTTGTTAAATAAACATGACTGCTGGGTATCCTGTATTCTAATTACAGTGGTGAATATGTGACTGTGACACATGACAGAGTCTGTACAGTGATTGACCATCAAGTCACAGAGGACGCAGAGACGATCCGGCTCCTCTCAGTCCTCCTGAGAACAAACACAAGTGTCTCCAGCTGTTTGAAAACAGCTGTTCAGTCTGACGGCTTCACTGTCTGCTTCATTCATAATAACATCACTTAACATAATATGTGACAAACATTAACACATGCTGATCAAGTCAGGATGTTTCATCAATCAGTGCAGAAAGAAACAGCCTACTGATCAATAATCACATGGATGATGTCACAGCCTACTGATCAGCTGATCAATAATCACATGGATGATGTCACAACCTAGTGATCAGCTGATCACTAATCACATGGATGATGTCACAACCTAGTGATCAGCTGATCACTAATCACATGGATGATGTCACAACCTAGTGATCAGCTGATCAATAATCACATGGATGATGTCACAGCCTACTGATCAGCTGATCAATAATCACATGGATGATGTCACAGCCTACTGATCAGCTGATCAATAATCACATGGATGATGTCACAGCCTACTGATCAGCTGATCAATAATCACATGGATGATGTCACAGCTCAGACTTCATTCAGATTTCAAGCATCTGTTGTTGTGAATTGATCTTTATTTGAATTGATTATAAAGTGTGATGTTACAGTTACACAGTGGAAACAGAATCAGAGAGTCTGTGTAGAAGCTGCAGCTGTTGGTTAAATCACTGCATCCATCTGAACATAAAGAGTTCACACAGCAGGTACTCCGACCTTTACTAACCAGCTCTTTATAAATGTTTACTGCTGTCAGACATGTTTCTGTAATCACTGAACACTGCAGCTGTCGAGCTAAAGAAAACAACCTGAATCCATAAATAACTACACACACATCTGTAATCTTCTGTACTGACACAGCACTGACAGCACTGACACAGCACTGACACAGCACTGACACTGCACTGACACAGCACTAACACAGCACTGACACTGCACTGACACAGCACTAACACAGCACTGACAGCACTGACACAGCACTGACACAGCACTGACACAGCACTGACAGCACTGACACAGCACTGACAGCACTGACAGCACTGACAGCACTGACACTGCACTGACACAGCACTGACACAGCACTGACACAGCACTGACACAGCACTGACACAGCACTGACAGCACTGACACTGCACTGACACAGCACTGACACAGCACTGACACAGCACTGACACTGCACTGACACAGCACTGACACAGCACTGACACAGCACTGACACTGCACTGACACAGCACTGACACTGCACTGACACAGCACTGACACAGCACTGACACTGCACTGACACAGCACTGACACTGCACTGACACTGCACAGCACTGACACAGCACTGACAGCACTGACACTGCACTGACACAGCACTGACAGCACTGACACAGCACTGACACAGCACTGACAGCACTGACACAGCACTGACACTGCACTGACACAGCACTGACACTGCACTGACACTGCACTGACACTGCACTGACACAGCACTGACACTGCACTGACACTGCACTGACACTGCACTGACAGCACTGACACAGCACTGACACAGCACTGACAGCACTGACACAGCACTGACACAGCACTGACAGCACTGACAGCACTGACACAGCACTGACACAGCACTGACACAGCACTGACACTGCACTGACAGCACTGACAGCACTGACAGCACTGACAGCACTAAAACAGCACTGACAGCACTGACACAGCACTGACACAGCACTGACACAGCACTGACACTGCACTGACAGCACTGACACTGCACTGACAGCACTGACAGCACTGACACAGCACTGACACAGCACTGACAGCACTGACAGCACTGACACAGCACTGACACTGCACTGACAGCACTGACACTGCACTGACAGCACTGACAGCACTGACACAGCACTGACACAGCACTGACAGCACTGACACAGCACTGACACAGCACTGACACAGCAATGACACAGCAATGACAGCACTGACACAGCACTGACACTGCACTGACAGCACTGACAGCACTGACACAGCACTGACACAGCACTGACAGCACTGACACAGCACTGACACAGCACTGACACAGCACTGACAGCACTGACACAGCACTGACAGCACTGACACAGCACTGACACTGCACTGACAGCACTGACAGCACTGACACAGCACTGACAGCAATGACACTGCACTGACACAGCACTGACAGCACTGACAGCACTGACACAGCACTGACAGCAATGACACTGCACTGACACAGCACTGACAGCACTGACAGCACTGACACAGCACTGACAGCACTGACACAGCACTGACACTGACACAGATGCTCAGTGGTTCAAATCATTTATTGAAGGGATGTTGTTGATATTGATCATAAATCAGAGCCGATCACGACATGTTTGATTCTTTATTATTCAGCCTGTATATTCTCTCTGTAGATCAATCATACAAGAAAAATATTGATTATCACAGACGACACTCAGATTTATTCAGTTCTGTCACCAAGTGACTGAATGCAACGATTAAACAAAGGCAGAAACCATCGTATTTGGCAACAAGCAGGAAAAATGAAACTTATTGATCATCTTATCTATAAAATCTAAATCTATAAAAACAAAGAACAGATTATTGATCTTAATGTTTAAACTGACTCAGATTGGAGCTTCAGCTGCAGAAACACGTCAGCAGTGATGAGAATTATGAGCATGAAGACTTAATGTAGATGAATAACAGGAAGGTTTTATACACGTTGTTTTTGTTTATTTGTTTGTTTTGTTTTGTTTTTGTTGGGGGGGGGGGGGTCTTCTGTACGACTTTAACTTTCTACAGTGTCCAGAACAGATTTCTGTGCAAAAGATGAACAACAGTGATTAAAAACAGAAAAGCTTTACACACATACAGCGTTATTAACATCTGCCAATAACTGATTAATCTATAATGATTCATTATTAACATGATCAGCCAATCAGCTGCACTCGTTTCCTTTGATGAGGAAGAAGGTTCCAGCTGCCACACCGAGCAGACCGACAGTCAGACCCAGTCCACAAAACACTGCAGGTCCAACACCTGGCTGCTGCACCTGCACATCTGGAGACAGAAACACAGAAACATTAACACATCTGGAGACAGAAACACAGAAACATTAACACATCTGGAGACAGAAACACAGAAACATTAACACATCTGGAGACAGAAACACAGAAACATTAACACATCTGGAGACAGAAACATTAACACATCTGGAGACAGAAACACAGAAACATTAACACATCTGGAGACAGAAACAGAAACATTAACACATCTGGAGACAGAAACACAGAAACATTAACACATCTGGAGACAAACACAGAAACATTAACACATCTGGAGACAGAAACATTAACACATCTGGAGACAGAAACACAGAAACATTAACACATCTGGAGACAGAAACAGAAACACATCTGGAGACAGAAACACAGAAACATTAACACATCTGGAGACAGAAACATTAACACATCTGGAGACAGAAACACAGAAACATTAACACATCTGGAGACAAACACAGAAACATTAACACATCTGGAGACAGAAACACAGAAACATTAACACATCTGGAGACAGAAACACAGAAACATTAACACATCTGGAGACAGAAACATTAACACATCTGGAGACAGAAACACAGAAACATTAACACATCAGGAGACAGAAACACAGAAACATTAACACATCTGGAGACAGAAACATTAACACATCTGGAGACAGAAACACAGAAACATTAACACATCTGGAGACAAACACAGAAACATTAACACATCTGGAGACAAACACAGAAACATGAACACATCTGGAGACAGAAACACAGAAACATTAACACATCTGGAGACAGAAACACAGAAACATTAACACATCTGGAGACAGAAACACAGAAACATTAACACATCTGGAGACAAACAGAAACATGAACACATCTGGAGACAGAAACACAGAAACATTAACACATCTGGAGACAGAAACACAGAAACATTAACACATCAGGAGACAGAAACACAGAAACATTAACACATCTGGAGACAGAAACACAGAAACATTAACACATCAGGAGACAGAAACATTAACACATCTGGAGACAGAAACAGAAACATTAACACATCAGGAGACAGAAACACAGAAACATTAACACATCTGGAGACAGAAACATTAACACATCTGGAGACAGAAACACAGAAACATTAACACATCAGGAGACAGAAACACAGAAACATTAACACATCTGGAGACAGAAACATTAACACATCTGGAGACAGAAACACAGAAACATTAACACATCTGGAGACAGAAACACAGAAACATTAACACATCAGGAGACAGAAACACAGAAACATTAACACATCTGGAGACAGAAACACAGAAACATTAACACATCAGGAGACAGAAACACAGAAACATTAACACATCAGGAGACAGAAACATTAACACATCTGGAGACAGAAACATTAACACATCTGGAGACAGAAACACAGAAACATTAACACATCTGGAGACAAACACAGAAACATTAACACATCTGGAGACAAACACAGAAACATTAACACATCTGGAGACAGAAACATTAACACATCTGGAGACAGAAACACAGAAACATTAACACATCTGGAGACAAACACAGAAACATGAACACATCTGGAGACAGAAACAGAAACATTAACACATCTGGAGACAGAAACACAGAAACATTAACACATCTGGAGACAGAAACACAGAAACATTAACACATCTGGAGACAAACAGAAACATTAACACATCTGGAGACAAACACAGAAACATTAACACATCTGGAGACAAACACAGAAACATTAACACATCTGGAGACAGAAACACAAACATTAACACATCTGGAGACAGAAACACAGAAACATTAACACATCTGGAGACAGAAACACAGAAACATTAACACACTGCTGCACATCTGGAGACAGAAACACAGAAACATTAACACATCAGGAGACAGAAACACAGAAACATGAACACATCTGGAGACAGAAACACAGAAACATGAACACATCTGGAGACAGAAACACAGAAACATTAACACATCTGGAGACAAACACAGAAACATTAACACATCTGGAGACAGAAACAGAAACATTAACACATCTGGAGACAAACACAGAAACATTAACACATCTGGAGACAGAAACACAGAAACATTAACACATCTGGAGACAAACACAGAAACATGAACACATCTGGAGACAGAAACACAGAAACATTAACACATCTGGAGACAGAAACACAGAAACATTAACACATCTGGAGACAAACACAGAAACATGAACACATCTGGAGACAGAAACACAGAAACATTAACACATCTGGAGACAAACACAGAAACATTAACACATCTGGAGACAAACACAGAAACATTAACACATCTGGAGACAGAAACACAGAAACATTAACACATCTGGAGACAGAAACACAGAAACATTAACACACTGCTGCACATCTGGAGACAGAAACACAGAAACATTAACACATCTGGAGACAGAAACACAGAAACATTAACACATCTGGAGACAGAAACACAGAAACATTAACACATCTGGAGACAGAAACACAGAAACATTAACACATCTGGAGACAGAAACATTAACACATCTGGAGACAGAAACACAGAAACATTAACACATCTGGAGACAGAAACACAGAAACATTAACACATCTGGAGACAGAAACACAGAAACATTAACACATCTGGAGACAGAAACACAGAAACATTAACACATCTGGAGACAAACACAGAAACATTAACACATCTGGAGACAGAAACACAGAAACATTAACACATCTGGAGACAGAAACATTAACACATCTGGAGACAGAAACACAGAAACATTAACACATCTGGAGACAGAAACACAGAAACATTAACACATCTGGAGACAGAAACATTAACACATCTGGAGACAGAAACACAGAAACATTAACACATCTGGAGACAGAAACAGAAACATTAACACATCTGGAGACAGAAACACAGAAACATTAACACATCTGGAGACAAACACAGAAACATTAACACATCTGGAGACAGAAACACAGAAACATTAACACATCTGGAGACAGAAACACAGAAACATTAACACATCAGGAGACAGAAACATTAACACATCTGGAGACAGAAACACAGAAACATTAACACATCAGGAGACAGAAACACAGAAACATTAACACATCTGGAGACAGAAACATTAACACATCTGGAGACAGAAACACAGAAACATTAACACATCAGGAGACAGAAACATTAACACATCTGGAGACAGAAACAGAAACATTAACACATCAGGAGACAGAAACACAGAAACATTAACACATCTGGAGACAGAAACATTAACACATCTGGAGACAGAAACACAGAAACATTAACACATCTGGAGACAAACACAGAAACATTAACACATCTGGAGACAAACACAGAAACATTAACACATCTGGAGACAGAAACATTAACACATCTGGAGACAGAAACACAGAAACATTAACACATCTGGAGACAAACACAGAAACATGAACACATCTGGAGACAGAAACACAGAAACATTAACACATCTGGAGACAAACAGAAACATGAACACATCTGGAGACAGAAACACAGAAACATTAACACATCTGGAGACAGAAACACAGAAACATTAACACATCAGGAGACAGAAACACAGAAACATTAACACATCTGGAGACAGAAACACAGAAACATTAACACATCAGGAGACAGAAACACAGAAACATTAACACATCTGGAGACAGAAACATTAACACATCTGGAGACAGAAACACAGAAACATTAACACATCTGGAGACAAACAGAAACATTAACACATCTGGAGACAGAAACAGAAACATTAACACATCAGGAGACAAACACAGAAACATTAACACATCTGGAGACAGAAACACAGAAACATTAACACATCTGGAGACAAACACAGAAACATTAACACATCTGGAGACAGAAACAGAAACATTAACACATCTGGAGACAAACACAGAAACATGAACACATCTGGAGACAAACACAGAAACATTAACACATCTGGAGACAAACAGAAACATGAACACATCTGGAGACAGAAACACAGAAACATTAACACATCAGGAGACAGAAACACAGAAACATTAACACATCTGGAGACAGAAACATTAACACATCTGGAGACAGAAACACAGAAACATTAACACATCTGGAGACAGAAACATTAACACATCTGGAGACAAACACAGAAACATTAACACATCTGGAGACAGAAACACAGAAACATTAACACATCTGGAGACAGAAACACAAACATTAACACACTGCTGCACATCTGGAGACAGAAACACAGAAACATTAACACATCTGGAGACAGAAACACAGAAACATTAACACATCTGGAGACAGAAACACAGAAACATTAACACATCTGGAGACAGAAACATTAACACATCTGGAGACAGAAACACAGAAACATTAACACATCTGGAGACAGAAACAGAAACATTAACACATCTGGAGACAGAAACACAGAAACATTAACACATCTGGAGACAAACACAGAAACATTAACACATCTGGAGACAGAAACATTAACACATCTGGAGACAGAAACACAGAAACATTAACACATCTGGAGACAGAAACAGAAACACATCTGGAGACAGAAACACAGAAACATTAACACATCTGGAGACAGAAACATTAACACATCTGGAGACAGAAACACAGAAACATTAACACATCTGGAGACAAACACAGAAACATTAACACATCTGGAGACAGAAACACAGAAACATTAACACATCTGGAGACAGAAACACAGAAACATTAACACATCTGGAGACAGAAACATTAACACATCTGGAGACAGAAACACAGAAACATTAACACATCAGGAGACAGAAACACAGAAACATTAACACATCTGGAGACAGAAACATTAACACATCTGGAGACAGAAACACAGAAACATTAACACATCTGGAGACAAACACAGAAACATTAACACATCTGGAGACAAACACAGAAACATGAACACATCTGGAGACAGAAACACAGAAACATTAACACATCTGGAGACAGAAACACAGAAACATTAACACATCTGGAGACAAACAGAAACATGAACACATCTGGAGACAGAAACACAGAAACATTAACACATCTGGAGACAGAAACACAGAAACATTAACACATCAGGAGACAGAAACACAGAAACATTAACACATCTGGAGACAGAAACACAGAAACATTAACACATCAGGAGACAGAAACATTAACACATCTGGAGACAGAAACAGAAACATTAACACATCAGGAGACAGAAACACAGAAACATTAACACATCTGGAGACAGAAACATTAACACATCTGGAGACAGAAACACAGAAACATTAACACATCAGGAGACAGAAACACAGAAACATTAACACATCTGGAGACAGAAACATTAACACATCTGGAGACAGAAACACAGAAACATTAACACATCAGGAGACAGAAACACAGAAACATTAACACATCTGGAGACAGAAACACAGAAACATTAACACATCAGGAGACAGAAACACAGAAACATTAACACATCAGGAGACAGAAACACAGAAACATTAACACATCAGGAGACAGAAACATTAACACATCTGGAGACAGAAACATTAACACATCTGGAGACAGAAACACAGAAACATTAACACATCTGGAGACAAACACAGAAACATTAACACATCTGGAGACAAACACAGAAACATTAACACATCTGGAGACAGAAACATTAACACATCTGGAGACAGAAACACAGAAACATTAACACATCTGGAGACAAACACAGAAACATGAACACATCTGGAGACAGAAACAGAAACATTAACACATCTGGAGACAGAAACACAGAAACATTAACACATCTGGAGACAGAAACACAGAAACATTAACACATCTGGAGACAAACAGAAACATTAACACATCTGGAGACAAACACAGAAACATTAACACATCTGGAGACAAACACAGAAACATTAACACATCTGGAGACAGAAACACAAACATTAACACATCTGGAGACAGAAACACAGAAACATTAACACATCTGGAGACAGAAACACAGAAACATTAACACACTGCTGCACATCTGGAGACAGAAACACAGAAACATTAACACATCAGGAGACAGAAACACAGAAACATGAACACATCTGGAGACAGAAACACAGAAACATTAACACATCTGGAGACAAACACAGAAACATTAACACATCTGGAGACAGAAACAGAAACATTAACACATCTGGAGACAAACACAGAAACATTAACACATCTGGAGACAGAAACACAGAAACATTAACACATCTGGAGACAAACACAGAAACATGAACACATCTGGAGACAGAAACACAGAAACATTAACACATCTGGAGACAGAAACACAGAAACATTAACACATCTGGAGACAAACACAGAAACATGAACACATCTGGAGACAGAAACACAGAAACATTAACACATCTGGAGACAGAAACAGAAACATTAACACATCTGGAGACAGAAACACAGAAACATTAACACATCTGGAGACAGAAACACAGAAACATTAACACATCTGGAGACAAACACAGAAACATGAACACATCTGGAGACAGAAACACAGAAACATTAACACATCTGGAGACAAACACAGAAACATGAACACATCTGGAGACAGAAACACAGAAACATTAACACATCTGGAGACAAACACAGAAACATTAACACATCTGGAGACAAACACAGAAACATTAACACATCTGGAGACAGAAACACAGAAACATTAACACATCTGGAGACAGAAACACAGAAACATTAACACACTGCTGCACATCTGGAGACAGAAACACAGAAACATTAACACATCTGGAGACAAACACAGAAACATTAACACATCTGGAGACAGAAACACAGAAACATTAACACATCTGGAGACAGAAACACAGAAACATTAACACATCTGGAGACAGAAACATTAACACATCTGGAGACAGAAACACAGAAACATTAACACATCTGGAGACAGAAACACAGAAACATTAACACATCTGGAGACAGAAACACAGAAACATTAACACATCTGGAGACAGAAACACAGAAACATTAACACATCTGGAGACAAACACAGAAACATTAACACATCTGGAGACAGAAACACAGAAACATTAACACATCTGGAGACAGAAACATTAACACATCTGGAGACAGAAACACAGAAACATTAACACATCTGGAGACAGAAACACAGAAACATTAACACATCTGGAGACAGAAACACAGAAACATTAACACATCTGGAGACAGAAACATTAACACATCTGGAGACAGAAACACAGAAACATTAACACATCTGGAGACAGAAACAGAAACATTAACACATCTGGAGACAGAAACACAGAAACATTAACACATCTGGAGACAAACACAGAAACATTAACACATCTGGAGACAGAAACACAGAAACATTAACACATCTGGAGACAGAAACACAGAAACATTAACACATCAGGAGACAGAAACATTAACACATCTGGAGACAGAAACACAGAAACATTAACACATCAGGAGACAGAAACACAGAAACATTAACACATCTGGAGACAGAAACATTAACACATCTGGAGACAGAAACACAGAAACATTAACACATCAGGAGACAGAAACATTAACACATCTGGAGACAGAAACAGAAACATTAACACATCAGGAGACAGAAACATTAACACATCTGGAGACAGAAACATTAACACATCTGGAGACAGAAACACAGAAACATTAACACATCTGGAGACAAACACAGAAACATTAACACATCTGGAGACAAACACAGAAACATTAACACATCTGGAGACAGAAACATTAACACATCTGGAGACAGAAACACAGAAACATTAACACATCTGGAGACAAACACAGAAACATGAACACATCTGGAGACAGAAACACAGAAACATTAACACATCTGGAGACAAACAGAAACATGAACACATCTGGAGACAGAAACACAGAAACATTAACACATCTGGAGACAGAAACACAGAAACATTAACACATCAGGAGACAGAAACATTAACACATCAGGAGACAGAAACACAGAAACATTAACACATCTGGAGACAGAAACATTAACACATCTGGAGACAGAAACACAGAAACATTAACACATCTGGAGACAAACAGAAACATTAACACATCTGGAGACAGAAACAGAAACATTAACACATCAGGAGACAAACACAGAAACATTAACACATCTGGAGACAGAAACACAGAAACATTAACACATCTGGAGACAAACACAGAAACATTAACACATCTGGAGACAGAAACAGAAACATTAACACATCTGGAGACAAACACAGAAACATGAACACATCTGGAGACAAACACAGAAACATTAACACATCTGGAGACAAACAGAAACATGAACACATCTGGAGACAGAAACACAGAAACATTAACACATCAGGAGACAGAAACACAGAAACATTAACACATCTGGAGACAGAAACATTAACACATCTGGAGACAGAAACACAGAAACATTAACACATCTGGAGACAGAAACATTAACACATCTGGAGACAAACACAGAAACATTAACACATCTGGAGACAGATGTTAGAGTGTCCTCACCCCAGATCCTGGTCAGTGGGGGGCTCGCTGGGTGTGTCACTGTACAGCTGTACATGTCTCCCAGCTGTGGGATGAACTGCAGTCTGGAGGACTGTCTGAAGGAACCGTCTTTGTTGGGGAAGGGAACATTGATGCTGGTTCCTTCGGTCACGTTCTCTCCGTTCTTGGTCCAGTAGACTTGAACAGGAGCAGGATAGAAACCGGTCACATGACAGATCAGCGTGTTCTGGACTCCGAGCTCTATGTCGTCTCTGGTGTAGATGATCGGACTGGAAGGAGGATCTGAACACAAACACAGATTATCAATAATGTGTTCAGTAGGAATTTATATATTTCAGTCAAAGAACTTAATAGAAAATAATAATCGAAGACAAAAAGGTTTTAAATTATTTGTCTTCTATTATTCTTTTCATCCAATACTGTTTATTATTCACTTTCTGATCCATAACTACACTTGTAAAGTTTATTATTATTAATTATAATAATTATTGATGTATTTATACATCTGTATGCACTTTTTGTGAGATACATGTACATATTTATCTGTATCTTACATAGCTGTATATAAACTGTACATATTGATTGACTGTATATTTACTTTTTGTATTTATTGTATTATTTTCTTACTGCAGCTCAACACTACAGAGTCCAGCAGACGTCTTTATTTAACAGAAAGCAGAGAAGTAACGTGTTTATTAATGAATATAAAGAAGAGTTTCTCTGTTCATCCTCTCAGCTCTTCATCACTGCCTCATAAATGTGAACATCTGAGGTCATGTGATCTGACTTTAACCCTGACTGATCCAGCCAATCAGACTGAAGATATTTGTGTTGAATTAAACCTCTCAGAAGAATATTGATAAATCTCCATTAATTGACCTCATTCTAACGAACCTTCATTTCCTCTGGTGGTGTTCTGATATCACTGATCGCTGCCCAGCAGTTTGTGTCAGAAACACTAAAAATCTGAACCATCTGAATTTATTAAAGAGAAACTTTTCCTCCATGAGATAAATATTTACTTTTCTCCTGAACTTTCTCTAATTATACGTAATAGAAACAAACTTTGTGGCAGAAACTGAGACAGCAGAGAAACTGTGTCATCATCTTTATAAGAAAAGCAGAATGTGACTATTATCAGTCTGCAGCAGTAACAGAAGCTCCCACCAGCCATTATGGTGACACTGAGCTCATCATTAATAAACATGACAATAAGCAGCTTTGATGAGTCCAAAATCACTGAGTTTATGTTGGAGTTTCACCTCCACGCGTCACTCAGCAGATTCTACAACACTAACACACAGGATGGCTGCAGGTGCATGTTAGTTATTTATCTTAAACATGTAAAACACTGCTGTGCTCCTTTAATGTGACAGAAGTATTAAATTTATCTTTACCGAGTTGTGGTGGGATGTCCTTCATAGCAAGACGAACCGTCTTCAGGTTTGATTTACAGACCTGTTGATCAGCCTCAGCTGATTGATAAGCTCCTTCTGGGTAGCTTATATGATCTATGAAGTCGGGCTGAGGCTCCACTCCTCTCTTGTTGATGAAGTCTGCGTACCACAACTCTTCACCCTCCATTCCATACATGCTCTCTCCATCAGAGTCTGAACAGCCGGCGATATAAAGATCTTCATGTAGATCTGAAGAGAAAACAGAAACACTGTCTGTCTGTCTGTGTTTCTCTCAGTGTATCAGAGCTGAAATGACTTTAAAGAGTCAAACACTTACTGTCTGCTGGGACACAGAGGACACAGGAGAGGATGAGGAGCAGCTCCCACACCTTCATCACCTTCATCACCTTCACCTTCATCAGCAGCAGCTGTGACCTGAAACACTCTGAAACACTGAAACACTCTGACAGACTGACAGAAAGTCAGCAGCAGCTGAGCTCTTACACACAGCTCAGCCAATCACAGAGCAGAGATCACATGATGTCATCAGTGACCAGGTAGACTCAGACAGCTGCAGACGGACTCATCAATAACAAAGTCTGAGAAGAGAATAAATGTTTTAATTGTAAAATATTGATTGAAATGAAACATGAAACGTTAGTAAAAAGGTTGAATATTAAAGTCCAGATGTTTCCACATCTTATTCAGTGCTGTGTCATTCTTCCACATCTTCAATAAAATCTGAAAGTTAAATATATTTCTGTTGTATTTGTTTGGATTTTATTATCATGAAATCAAACAGTAAAAGTCGTCTGTGTTGCATCACTGACACACTCAGTCAGTTACAGCCTCACTTATGAATCAGAACTTAATAACTCATTTAGCTTTAATTAGTCTGATGAAGGTCACAGCTGACCATCATCATCATCAGGAGAAACGCTGACCTCACTTTTTCCTCATGACGAACAATCAATAATCAATCATCACAGTCATGATGTCAGAGCAGCGATCAAAGTACTCCGATACTTTACTGCAGTAACAGTACCAGTACAGCAAAGTACAAATACTCCATTACAAGTAAAAGTCCTGCAGTAAAAGTACATAAGTATTATGAGCTCGATGTAGTTAAAGTATTGCAGTAAAAGTACATAAGTATTATGAGCTCGATGTAGTTAAAGTATTGCAGTAAAAGTACATAAGTATTATGAGCTCGATGTAGTTAAAGTATTGCAGTAAAAGTACATAAGTATTATGAGCTCGATGTAGTTAAAGTATTGCAGTAAAAGTACATAAGTATTATGAGCTCGATGTAGTTAAAGTATTGCAGTAAAAGTACATAAGTATTATGAGCTTGATGTAGTTAAAGTATTGCAGTAAAAGTACATAAGTATTATGAGCTTGATGTAGTTAAAGTATTGCAGTAAAAGTACATAAGTATTATGAGCTTGATGTAGTTAAAGTATTGCAGTAAAAGTACATAAGTATTATGAGCTCGATGTAGTTAAAGTATTGCAGTAAAAGTATTTATGCTGCTCAGACTTGTAGTACTTTCTCTTGTTAAAGTACACGTTGACACTGGTTTTTGTGTGTTTGGGGTAAATATGGATGTTTGCAGCTTGTTGAGTCAGATCAGACTAGAAGTTAATATGAACTATAACTAGATAACTTCTGTACTAACAGTCTATAATCTGACAGCTGCTGTTTCCTGTTTATTTTATTCAGATATTTATGACATAACATATTTTATCCACACTGATTAAACTTCAGGAAGGGAAACAATCATGTTTTTATAAATATTTAACAGTTATTTACTTGTTTATTAGTTTGTTTGTGTGCTGTGTTGTTGTTTTGTGCAGCTCTTTGGGGACTCATGCAGTGACTGACAGTTTGGTTTGGAGTCTGTTTCTTTGTCATCAAACTGAGTTTATAGACAAACATGAAAGAAACAATCAGAGTCAAACATCAGACACATTTATTTCTCCTTCACTGTCGTCTGTGAGAGAAATGTCTCCAGTCTGACTCCAGTTTGCTGAACTGGGATTCTTTGTGTTCCCCATCAAACCAGTCTGACCACACGATGCCTTCAGGTGTCTGTGTGAAAGCAGGAGTTTCCCTCCTTCTCCTCTGACTCTGATCATCAGCTGGAACTCAGTTAAGGTAAAGACGCTGAGATTTCCTGCAGCTCCTGAACGCAGCAGCAGCGGCGTCTGTGGAAAGTCCCGACTCGTTACTTTCACTTCCTGTTCAGCCAGCGGCCAATCAGAAACAGAGCTGCTGATGAGTCATCAGTCACCAGGAGCGGCGTCCTGCTGATGGGCTCATGAGGCGACCTTTGACCTCTGCACAGTCTTCATCAGGGGCGGAGCATCCATTTTAAAAGTGTGGTGGGACATGAGCACTGCAGACCCCCACCTTCAGCCCCCGACCCAGTGTCCACAACATGCCAAATCAAAAGGAATGCAAAGCTTTTCTACTTTTCTACTTTGTTCTACTATCTAACTGCTTCAGATTACTATAAATCATTACTGAGACCATAAAACAAGGAGAATGAATTGAGGGTCTGGTGGCAGTTTACAACCTACATCCAGTCATTGAACTGCTGGACTGGAGCATAACTGTCCTTATTATCCTGCTTCCTTATAGACATGAAATTAAAGGAAACTTAATAAATAAACACTATAGATGCAAAACAAATTGAACTCTGGTTTGGTAACAAATCACTATCTTTAAATAATAATTTTAATAAATTTATATTTATTATTATATTTATATTTATTTATATTATATTAATATTACAGGTTCATTCTGGAAATGTATTTTGTATTTTGTTGGCTTCTGAGTCCACAGACCAGCAGAACTGAAA